>CM072152.1:21074134-21280144 GCA_036850595.1 Rhyacichthys aspro | reverse complement strand
TGTTGAAGGTGTGTGTTGTGCCTCGAGTTTGTTAATGTTTTGTGAAGCTAATTGTAGATAGTTTTGAGAGGCTGTGTCCAAATGTATTACCACATTCTCATTTGGTTTGACCTTCCACAGATTTTTCTTGACGAAGGTAAGGATGGTTGAAATGCTAAATCCAATGGACAGGAGTTTAGCTGCTTTAGGAATTAGGTTTTTTGATATGTTTTGAAGATGTAAATTGTTTTTTATACATTCTTTTTTTTTTCCTTTCAGAGCTTATTTGTGATGGTCATGGAGAGCATAGCCTATCCCAGCTGTAGCATATACAAATGTGGGTTAATCACAGAGGCTAATACATGAGCCTTGTAAATTCCCTATCCTCTGCTCTCTATCCTGGCGTAGCTGCATGTATGAATGAAATTCACTGGGTTTGATCACAAAGAGGATCCTAGCTGGTGGCTTCTGAGTGTCTTTCACATATGAATGACTTCTGCAACATGAGCGAGCAAGAGATGTGCATGTTGGTGACCTTTATACTGTGTTCCTATAGAGTGTGGTGCATGGGAGCATTATGCTGTACTTCAGACAGCTTGTTTGTACATCGCACATTGACTTTGGTCAAGTATGTGTCATGCCCCGCTCTCACACCCTCTACCCATCCACCTCCAGCCAGTAAAACCCTTCACACTATCTCCTGACACGTATGAAAACAAATCCTGCGGACATTTTCTAGACATTTGATACATGCATGAATGCAGAGGGCAGGAGAAAGTCTGGAGGTGATTCTCCAGGCATCATCCTGAGGACATGGGCACTGACTGACAGCACTTACATTTATTCCTGTGGGTCATTTAGAGTCTCCACCTATTAATTTGAAATTAAAGTAACAGAGCTTAGTGATAAAGAAAGGTCTGGCCTTTTTAGTAATTAACAAAGCTCTGTTGCTGCACTTAAAGTGTGATAGCTCTTGCATTACATTACATTTCATTGCTATCTGTTATTTGATTTAGGAGACTGGTTAAGGGCTTACCATTGGGTTTTACTGTGATTCAATTTAATGACAGAGAACAAGTGACACATGTTATTCCTTATTATTGTGTATTGTTTCTACATTTTTTGTTCACAGTGATTTTGTCCTGAAAAGTTGTCTTTGTCATAAAAAAGATGCCCTTCGAAGAAAAGATGTGCTAAAAGTGCAACAATACAGACAGTAAAAGCTCTACTGGACCATGCAGAGGAACTGGGTGTATTTGACTGAGGTGGAGGATGTCATTGTCACACAATGCAGAGGTATAGCCTATAGGACAATTGCCAGAGCAGTGCTGCCTCTTGCCTTCAGCCCCTGAAGCAGTGGCACATGGAGTAAGTTCAGAAGGAATTCAACATCAAACCAGGCCAGTGTCAGAGCTTCTCAAGTACTTCACACAGACACATACGCACATGCAAACACACAGGGCTGTTGTTAAGCATCCCAAATGAGCATGGCACATTCACATTTTAGCCTCTGAGTGGCAAAAGATGAAGATGAAACAGATTTCAGTTCCATATCATTCTCATAATAAAAGCCACAGTTTTCCATCTTCCTTTAAAACCACATTTGTGTCTTGTCATTTAGTTGTGGCTCTGTTTTGATTCCAAAAACTAAAATCATTCAAGTTCTAAATGCTTTATGTCTTTGTTCGCAGGTTGTGCATCTTAATAAGAAATAAATTGTATGGAGCCAAACTTTTAAAATGCAATAAGCACCAGATCTTCAACTATTATAAGCAGCGGTCTTGAAACTGCAAGCATCTTTTGCTTTTGGATCTGACCAGCCACTGCTTTTTCCAGGACCTTACTTTAAAAAGGAAGTAATTAGAGAGCTCCTCAGTGTCCAGGCCCTGCTTCGTTAGGACGGGTGTGACAGCAGCCATCTTGAAACAGGTGGGAAATGTACTGGATGTCAGAGAGAGAGATTAATGATATCAGCCATAAGCCAACTCTGAGTGGATGCAGACCTTGACCACAAAAGCTGGCAAAGGGTCAAGGAAGGAGGTGGATGACCTGGCACATTCAACCTGCTCAGTCACCACACACCATCAACTGGAGTGAATGAGATGAATGAGCAATCAGCTGGCAGTGTGGGAGGAAGGACCTGAGTCAGGGACGACCAGTAGATGATTGTAGATGGTCTGGATGTTGGTCTGGGAAAAGTCCTTGAAGTTGGAGCAGAGATGTGCTGTAGGAGAAGGTGAGGCCCCATCCAGAAATGTACATTTAGCATTATTTTTTCATTTCATGAGTAAACATTCACATTGACTAAAGTCTGATTTTTGTAAGGATCTGTGTCCTTCTATGACCAGAGTATTTAGGTCCACCTTTCATAACCCTACCACACTGATAAAATAAAGCTCAGGGTTACCAATGTTGTATGGTAGACTTACTTGGGACAATTTGTACTCCTTTAAACAGTAGAAAATCTTCAAAAAGCACAACTCTTTCCTTTCTGCTTTAGTTAAAATGTGTCTTAAAACAAAATCTAAATAACTAGTGCATCTTAAAACTAGCCAAGACCTACAACACTAGTATATTTTAGGTTCATGTTTGATTCAAAATGAAGCTTTACTCAAATTAACAAAGATTTCTTGCAAAGCAAACGTGTGTCCCGTGTTCAGAACATGATCCAGTCCCCATCACCTCCATTGAAACCTTTAGTCAAGGTGATCTCTTCCCACCTATTAAACACCTCCTGCACTAGCTCTGCAGAGGTCAGTGTGAGCGCACTGTTTGTATCACACTCTGAAACCAGCCCCCTCAGGTGGTCGGGCTTTGGCGCCATCCTCCATCTTCACAGAATACCTCGCTTATAGACTCTGGCATGTGTTAATTTACAATAGCCCTGTCCCCTGTCAGATGTGTGCTGTGCCAGCCAAACCCTCCTGAGAGGGAAATTGGCAAAGACTAGTGTTACAAATGTCAACACAAGCCCCACAGTACCACTGAACTCTGAGCTTTCACATTGCAATTCTAAAATATATAAAAGACTGACCGGCACATTTGGCTGTATTAAATATGATGTATAATATAATATAATGTTACTGATTTAGTTGCTGCCACTGCCAAGATACTGCATTCTTTCTTGTCAACATTATTTTACATTTAATTCCCCCATTTCTGGACTTTCAAATAAAGACAAAGATGCAATAATGTTAATGAATTATGTTTATAACAAGTTACCGTTTTAAAAAGTAGCAAAAAAATACAATTGTGTTTTGCACTGGACATTTTGAAAAGTCACTTCAGGGTAAATCTGCAAATCTTACTGTATCTGATGATATAAGGACATAATTACTGTTAAACCAGCTTTTCTTCCATGACCTTCTCATTTATAGAAAATATTGTGGAATGTATTGAATATATAGCAGAGAAGCGAGAAGACTGGATACTTTGATAACTGCAAGAATATAATCCCTTGGCAAAATGATGCTCTTCCACTTGAGATCTACCATTCCTTGAATCTCTTCTGCACTGAATACGTCTTCCATTCTAGCTGCTCAACCATAGTGTTCAGGAGGGAAAGGTCATCTGCACCAAGTTTCAACAGAGATTCTACATTGAAAAGAAATTTTAAAAAAATCCAGCCAAGAAAGGTTGTATGTATGGTTAATTTTCAGCTATCTGCACAGAGAGCGGCAAAATGTAACTGCACAAAGGACAGCTGAACATCCTTTGTGTTTCACAGTGAAGACTATGTGGGAACATTTTACCATATTGTACTTTACCATGACCCTGAAGTCTCACAGTCTTCGTAAACTGTGCTTCACTTTGGTTAATGCAAACTTCAACTTTGAGACTGTGTAGGAGGCTCTGTTTTACCACTAGGGGATAGTTTTATTAGGTCTGCAGCATGTCTCAAAGCTACACATGCATTTGACATGTATACTGCACATGAACTGATTCCCCTATAGCTTTAGTTTATAGATATGGGAAAGTATTTGTGGAGCAATAGTAACCTGCCTGCTTTTATTTTATTGGAACCATAGCCATAGCAAAACAACTTCAAAATCCTTTAAAATTCAAGCACTGTGTTAAACACTGGACAAATGCAGCCCCACAGTTATGTTAATCTCTTTAATAATTACATCATAGCATCTTTTATTGGGCTGGTTCTCTCTGAAAGCAGGGGTAGTCAGTAGGATTTCTTTTTGGAGCCATTGATTTATTGTTTACATTAACCAACAGCCAAGTCCGTTATTGGAGAGCACATTCTATACAAGATAACAATAAAAGATCATAAATAATAACATAATAAAAGATGATATTTAGAGATTAAGTGGTTTTCCTCAAATACAAGAAAATACCGTCTTTTAATTCTAAACTAATTTTGGAAGTCTGTCTAATCTAGAACTGTACCTAGGTGTTTCCTCATCACAGTACTGTCAATGTTTAATGTGATATTCATTTTTTCTTCATCATAACTCATGGCTGAGCCACTGACGCCTGATCTCACAACAGCCATCATCATCAAGCGGTTCCAGTCCAAGTATCAGTGATGTGTGGTTCACTTGCTCTAACAACCTTTTTGTAGCAAACGACAAGAGCCAGGTCCTGTCAAGGAGAGCCCATCTTCAGCCACGGACAGGGGTGGGACTATATTTGGATGGGTATATATGTGGCCAATCACAGATAGAGGACAGGCTAGGATCATACCATTATGTGATAGAAGGAAGGGGGACATTACTCCGAAGATAGAGAGTGTAGTGAATCAGTCCAGGTCCATAGTAGGACAGAGAGAGGTGGAGGAGACAGATTTGGAAGCAAAAGCGTTCAAACAATGTGAAGAAATGAGTGATATTGATTTTTGCTGTAGTTGTGTTCAATTGTGCTATTAAAAGTTTTATTAAAAAGTTAAATAATAGTAACTGTGTAACCTATTTTTTTTCTAACAAAACATTCATAAAATAAGGTTTTAAATTAATAAAATAATTGCTTGCTGATGCTAAAACCATTCCCATTTGCTAAAATGGAGGGCTCTGAGTGATACTAAATTAAGAGCAATTTGGGAGCCGAGTCAAAAGAGACGAATCTTTGAGAAGAGCTGGATTTCCCATCACTACCAAGTATTCACAATGTAATATGCATATTACAGTCTAGTCATTGTTTTCTGAAGTGTTTTCATCATCTTATAAGTTCATCACCTCCAGGTTCTTTCTTTACAGGCTTTAGAGGCTCTCAGACTCAACATTTTTGATGCTTTTGCTTTGATTAGGTTCATGCTTGATCCTGTCACACACTTCTCTCTCTACACTTGTTCAGAGATGTATGTAGTTAAAACGATTGAAAAAGCTATAGAAATGTGACCCGATGCTCCCCTCTTTGGCCTTACATTTTTCTGCAGCAAACATGTCCTTGAGTAACCACCTCCTACAATAAAACATAAAGTAATGGGATGTTTTTCTTTGTTAAGACACAATTGTTTTTTAAAGTTGCCAAGGATTTTAAAAACTATTAAAGCACACGACTGTCATCTTCAGACAGCACTTGGAGCTCTTTCACCAGTCTGGCTTAAAATCTGCTGCTCTTTACAATTAATCAGAAAGAAGGAAGAACAAGAGGCTCACATGAAGAGTAAGAAGTAAGGTGAGAGTGTATCACCTTCTAGTTTTCACACTTCTCTCAAACAGGGAAGTGCCATTTGTGAGCATGGGAGGATTGTGGCAGGATCAGGTTTTATGGGGTGAACTCTAATTAGAGGATCAGAGCGGGTGCTGAGATAGAACAACACTTAGAGACAGAAGGGTCAATGGTTCAATGATGTTTTCAACAACACACAAAACTCCTCTGTATATCACTGTGCATCCCTGTAAGACATGAATTATATGTTCTCCAGCTGACTTACCTCAGGGCAGTATGTCGATACACACTCTGAATTATGAACAACTGAAATTGTACATCTGTGTTTATTCTCCTGCTTATAGCACTTTTAGACCATGAGTGATGAGCTTTTAAAAACAAGCTTGGCTAATTACCAAACATCTTAATATTGCATCATGAAAGTAGTGGGAAATATCCCGCTAGTGTAATGTTAACCACTTTTTCGGGAAGCTACGGTTTAATTTTAGCAGCCTTTTGTCATTTGATGTCACTTTGTTGGATGAAAGACAGTGTGGCACAGAAACAAACCCATGTTAAGCCACATGTTGCACGGAGCCACACATACATGCTCCTGTCACAGAAGAACAGCGACTGGAAAAGGTTCATCTGAGTCAACAACACGCCTAATGCTGGAATTTGAACCTGAGGGACCGTGCTCAATCTGAGAGAGTAATACTCGTCCACGCCGCCCCCCTTCCTCCTCCACACAACTGCTCACTCAGCTGGCCCGCATCCCCGCCTGCCCTCACTCTCCAACAAACTGATATCCTTTAAAGGCGGCCGCAGGCAAGGCCAGTTTACATATATTCAACTCGACAGGCGAGCCAGGAGGAAACAAGAGCAATGACCCGTGTGGATCCATTCACATGCAAAGACGGGGAAATGAGACACTACAAGTCTCTGTCACACTGCTGTGTTCTCTAATTTTGCATGTTTTACTTTTAAATGATGCTCTTGTGGCATCAAATCGAGTAAAAATATTCAGTTTCTATTATTTCTGTAGTGTTTATAGATACTGTCTGATTTTCTTTGTGATGTTGCATTAAACTACAGCTTGCTAGCCAGATTTTCAGACACCGTGGACTAGTATTATGGAGAAATATTAAATAATTGAAAGAATGGTGCAAGCCCAAATAAATGCACTGAAACACTACTTACACAAATGATTATGCTGCATTCAATTATTTTGCTAAATAAATAAATAGTGATTGTGGCTGTAGCGAGTCTGTGGTCACTTTAGTGGCTCATTTTCCAATTTCAACAAAAGACTTAATTTTTCATATAACATCATTCACATTTTTCCAAAAGTATTGAAGCTGTACATAAATACCAAATAAACGAGAAATAAAATGTGAAAGAATTGAAACTTTTGCTAAATCACTTTCATAAAAGTCCTGATTTAAAGCTATTATGGTTACATCTCAACAATATTTCAAGTGAGTTTTCAAAGTTTCATGACCCACAATTAATGAGTTTAGTGAAATTATAACAAAAGCAGAGAATACACAGGCGTTGAAAGCATGGGATATTTGATTGACAGTTTTATCTTTGGTATAAAATAAGACAGATTTCAGTGAAGACTTAACAGCTTAATTACCCTCATATTCATTAAGGCACATAAAAATTTACTATCAATCCCTGTTGCCATGGTGATCCGAACCCATAGAGTAATTAATTGGATTCCACCTTTGCTTTTACGGTCTGTCTATGGGAGTTTTTATTTGGGCGTGCTGCTCCAGACGCGGTTTTTCTGCTTGCAGTCGATCTTCTATTAATGTTTGTACTTTGTCACTGTGGTAATTGGCAATACCCCAGCACAAACACCTATCTAATTAGAAGAGCAAGCCTCAGTTTGGAAATACATCTGAGAGAATCTGAAATGTGATTCTTTAAGGCACACAGACATCATTACGCTCTACCAACTGACTATGTAAAAACAGTTGCCCTGCGTGGCATTCAAATCCAGAAGAAGAAGTAACAACGGTGGCACGATAATTATTGATGTAGCACCGTCTAATTGCTAATTGCACATTCCCTGCAGATGTATGTTGTTACACACGGCTCCAGTTTGGGTAGCATCACATTAGGCTCATGAATCTAAATTGTAATTATTGTCATAGCATATACAGTACTATATAATTTGTTTAGCCATGAACATTAAGTATGCATTAAGCTATTTCTATAATAATAATAATATTAAAGGTTGCACATGTCCTACATGAAAAAAATCACAATTAGACTTAGACTTTGTTAATCCAACTGCTTTGACACAATAGCTCAGTTACAAACAAACAAACTCTCATTAACACACAATGAAATAAAGAAGAAAGTAAGTAAAAGTAAAATTAATGTATACAGTAATATAAAATAAGAGCAAATATATGGAAATAAAATTATATACTTAAAATGAATAAGTATTAAGGTGCATGAAACTTTTACTTTTACTTCTTTATTGATTTTGTTTGTTTGTAACTGAGCTACTGTGATAAAGCAATGTCACTTGTGGATTAACAAAGTCAAGTCTAAGTCTAAAAAAAACATATAACATTACAAAATGACTGACTCAATGAGTAATATAATTATTATTTAAACACTCTACACCCCTTCTTGCTTTTTCTGTCTAAAAAGCTTGATAGTGTCACAGCTACAACTCTGTTCATTTCTGTCTCACTCCCCACCAGCGTAAGACACCCTCAGATTGTTGTCCCTCCAGAGACTCTCTCACTCATCTTGGACTAAGTTCTTTTTACCCATCCTGCCTGTTCTGTCTGGACCTGCCTGTAAAAGCACCTCAGCCTTTCGTTCCCCACCTTGAGCTCCGTCTTCACTCCTTTTGGTTCCTGTCAGTCTTTGCGGTAAAGAGACCGAATAAAAATAAAACATATTTCCATTCAAAAAACACGTGAAGTTTGATGGAATAAGAGTTTTTGGTGCATAAAAGTCTAAGTAGAAATATAAGAAAGGATGTTCTGAGTTGAACTATGTGGAAAAGTATGCACTGTTTTTCCTAACGTGTGTTAAATTCTTAAAAGTTTAAAATGTGGCTATACAAAGTTTGGGTCTTTTAACAAATTACTAAATGACTGATTTTGAATGCAGTTGTATTTTAAGGTCTTAATGTGCTGCTTTGGTTTTGGAAAGGTTGGAAATATTGCTTATCTTGACTCCAGCTTGTATAAGTAAGCTTAAAGACACATGGACTTAAAGTTAGAATATCACTAAATATAGAACAATCACTTATTTAATTTTCAATCTAGGATGGATAACAAATACAAGTAGATACACTATTTGTCATACAGCAGGTTGGTTCTTATAATGTCCAGCAGGTATGATGGTATATACCCTGGGTATTAGAGCTTGGACATTATCCTTCATCATTACATAAGGATTGCCCTTATTGTTATTGTGCAGTGCTTTGCCAAAAGGCTTGTAAATCAGACGTGTCATACAAAGTCCTTGATCTTTATTAATACACTATTAATTATGCATGAGGGTAAACAGACTCCGAGAAGTACCTTCACTAATGGTTTAAGAGTCAAGAGAAGTTGTTGTGAAACACTATAAAAGACTGTTATATAATCTTCTGCATTGACATCAGTCTGTCTCTACTTCTGTGTCCAGCTCCTCAGTCTGTACAGGTAATACATGGTTATATTGTCCTAACAGAGGAACAAGGGGTTGAAAAGAGACAGAGATATTGAACACACCAGTTTTACCAGGACATTCAGTTTTGGGGAAATATATTTATATGATCACCAGACTCAATTACCAAACATGAATTATAACATACTGGGCTTGTTGTTAACCTCACCTTCAACAAGGATGTTAAACGTGGACTAGATTTACAAATACACAGTTTTTGACAATTAGGATTAGGATGACTACATGACTCCAATAAGCTACAAACAGTAGTATCATGCATGTCACAGTTTGGAACGGGACATGCAATATCCATATTATGAGAATAATCCAACTGTGGACAACTATGTGCTTAAAAAGGCCTATAGAGACATGTTATTATTAAAACAGAATGAATACAAACAATTGAATCTTCAGTCAATCTTCACTTATTAGAAAACAGTCAGCTGCACAGAAGGCATCTGCCATAGTTTAGCAAAAAAAAAAAAAAAAAAAAATAGAGCCATACAATATTTAAAACAACTTAATCTATGCTTTTTGTGTGTTTTTAAAGCTGAAGTTTCCCGGTTTCCCTCTGTTCGCTCTTTTTCATGCGTTTAATTGGCCGTGACTTTCTGCATTTGGTCCGAAAGTCTGAACTATTGGCAAATGCACTTTCTCACTGAAAAATGAGCTGGACCTTTCTGGACCCACACATCTTCTTTTTCCCAGATTAAAAAGCAAACCACGGTCGACTGGTGTTTTCACGCCTGAAGATTTGGCTCGAACCAAAAAAGAAAGAACAAAACTCTTGGTCAAACGGTGCATAGGTATTTTTTTGCATGAGTTTCTTTACATCGCCATCTAGCTAACAGCAATGAAAGGATAATAAACCATGGCTATTCATTGTTGTCATTGCAGGATTATCTATGACTGCTCTGAACTTCTGACACTGTAAATGTTGGTAAATAAGTGTTCATTTGTTGATGATGGCAACAATCACAGACTGTGACAGATTGAGTGACACCAGTCCTCTCTGCAGCTCTGAGACATAGATCCTCTGCATATTTAGGAGATTTGATAAAGTATTAATAAAACAATATGAACTGCCACAGGATTTTATGCATAGATAGTTACAACATCAGTCTGCTTCTGGTTGTAAAAAGTGGGTTATTAAAATTTAACACTGACAAATCCTGAGTCAGCAACAGTCCCAGCACAAACACAGAACTATTGTTTGTTCAGTCAATAGTAAACCATGAATAATTCTGTTTTCATGACAATCATTGGCTCATGGTGTAAAGAAGTTGCTTTTAACAACGAAGTTATTTTGCAATTAAGTCAGTGTCATCAGTGTCACAGTGAACATTAAACAAGCCGAGCTCATGTAGATTCTTAAACCAGATGTAGACGTAGGTATGTCAACGACACGTTTTGTTGTCACTTGTTTCTGTTCCATAAACACAGGACAGTTTAAATGTTACCTCCCTCTGCAGTGAGCTGCTGTGTTGAGGCAGCTGCAGATTAATGATACAAAGCATTCTTACAGGATTTGTCTTTGAGGAGTTTAATCGGGTGAGGCTTTTTTTAGAGGTTTTTATTGTTAGAAAAAGTAACTAATCTGATGTTGTGGGCTTCATCAAAACCTGTTAAAGTGCCAGTTTTGTTCGAGTAAACACAAGATCTAGAAATTCAGAAATAAAAATGAGTTTAAGCATAAATCCATGTAACAAAGTGTATTAAGACACAATGACATGTATCAATAATGTAAAGAACAGCTTGAATCACAATAACGTCATGGTATTGTGTGTCACAAACATCTCCCTTCAAGCTAAATGTGTTGAGACCCATAGACATTAGCCTAGACTAATTTGCTCATCTAGTCTTATTTATGTATTTCATTTTGATTGAGCTTTTAGTTGGCCTTTGAGGGCATGTAAAGATCACAAGTGATTGTTATTGCAGTTTTTGAGATAGCATATTATTGAATGTTTTCCTAAAATCATGCAGCCCCAGAGAGCATAATAAGCCTCACTTTTCAGTGTGAGATTATTTGGTCTTTCTCATGTCTGGCCTCACCCTCAAAGGGCAGTAACACAATAAGGGTTGTTTTTCCCTTGTAGTGAAATGAGCTTGTGTGCATATAATTCCTCACACTCAAAACTGAAAAAAGTGGAAAAAAGTGTAAATGGGGCTCAAGAGGCAGAGAAGGAGCTATTGACATGTGAATAAGTAGTGTGTAAATTACATTTTAGAGACAAGATGTGGTGTTAAAGTGCACCAACAAAACATAACATTTCATATGATCATGTCCACATCATCCCACTCCAACCTTTTCCAAAGCTCTAAGATAAGTCCCCTTCAGTCAGTGGAAGATAATTGTGACCGCGACTCTTCACACGTGCATGATTGAATAATTAAAAGCAGATTAATCACAACATCCTTCTGCTTTAATGATGACTTCATTGTCACTGTGATATACGAGTTCTATAATTGGATTTGTTCATAGAGGTCTCCACTCCAAACTCACATTTTGTTTAAAGAAGAGTCATGTGATGCTCTCAATCTAGACAGAAACAAAAAACTGGGTAATGCACAGGGCTCAGTAGCACTGAGACATGTGGTGAATGAGAGTGACCAAAGAAGCATCATCAAGGTCTTGTAAAAAAAATAATAATAAAAATAAAATGAAATGAATAGCAAGCCTCTGGTTTTAATTAGAAAGGTTGTCATGTTGTAAACGAGGGTGAGCCGAGAGAGTCTCATTTTGATCCCAGGAAACAAATGAAAAGACGCTAATACACTGGCTGTCAATTAATATTGCAGAATGAGGGAATGCTGGGTAAGGATCTGCTTGAGATGAATTAAATTCATTTACATTAGCCATTGAAATGTTGCATAGATGTTCATCACACAACAGGAATAGTGATGACATGGTGTGCAATTGTGAAATAAATTAGGTAAAAAGGAAAGAAGACAAATGAATGTCATGTGTGGCTGGCATGCTGTTGTTTCCAGACCTATCTGAATTAAATCTGGAAGGTCATAAATCAGGTTTGCATTAAAATGTTAATTTAGAAAGGCTGTGTTGGTGAGTCGCAGTCATGTACACTTGTCATTGTCTTCATCCGGTACGACAAATACACAGTGTTCTTTATTGTTGTAAACAAATTCAATAACTCATATTTCAGAAACAAAGTGTTACTAGCAGACATGCCTTTTGCTCACATGCATTATTGAAATGTCTCATTTGTATTCAGCTAATGTATTTTCTACAGTCTGTTTTCCTTATATAAGCTATAACCCATGCTTGTTTTAAGCTCTAATACAATTACATTATATTACTTTTTCGGAAATGAATTTGTTGCATCAGTTAAGTAACATATTTTCTTTTATTTTACCTCAACGTGATCATAAATCTCACTCCATACTGTGCTTAGTTCAAGAGTACAAGCAGGAGTTTGAGAGAATTTTTATGACGGACCAGGAGGAGAAAATATATAATTGAATAAAATAAATGGACATTTGTGAATATGCTTGAATAAAATGTGAATAGATGAATATATCACCAGAAGCACATTGTGGCCTTTGCACCAGAGTAAAAAATAAATCTCATGGTCAGATTCTCAGGCAAATTTCTATTCCCCATTGTCTTTATTCCCTCTGCATTCAGCTCTGCAGCAGTGTATAATACAACTTCCCATGGGAATTCTAATCTCACTTATACTTGAACACTTTCCAACCCACACAGTCAGTGGTTTGCAATTCATAAGTTGTGTAATGTCAAGCTACTTTTCATGTAAGACATGGATTTGTACTTTTCTTGGCTATAAATATCCCACAGTAGCCTCCAAACAAACAGCCATTTATTTGCTCCATAGTTCGGTGATACATGAGAATTTTACCAAACAAATGCAAACATGGCCAAGAGTTGATAGCAGGGTTGGAATTTTCAAATCAGAATAAACTAGATACAAGAACATTATTTTTGTCTCTTTTTTTTTAAACCGAGGCAGTAAATTACTGGGGTTATTTACCATGTGAGGGTCACAGTTTTGTTAAGAAGGCCTGTTTTGTCTTTGTGAATGTAAACATATTCTGAGTTCATTTTTGTGAAACACAGTGCTACCTGGAGAACACCAAAGAAAGAAGAAAAGTGACAAGTTACCCACAGTTACAAAAGTAAGTTATAACTGTGCTGTTCTTAACAAAGTGATATTCAATAAAACTGTGAAATACATCCAACACTACAGTCACTTTTTTGCTCAAAGTGCCACTACCCGATTTTATTTTTTTCTCCATTTCGTGATCAACCCCATCACCCTCCCCAGTAGCAGCATTGGTAAAATCTGCTTTACTTTTATTTAAAAAGGAAAACTGGACCAATTTCCAACCACAAAATAAAAACATATTACATCAACAAAGCAGCTGGAGGATGCTCTGGTAGTGGCAGCTCACTCCAGTCAAAGGATATGTTTAAATGGCTCTTTATTTGTTATTCCCTGTTAGTGGAAATAAGTCTAGTCCGTATACAGTGACTGCAAAATAGTTCTTATGATTTATTCACAGAGGTTTATTAAATGTGTCCAGGCTCAGTGCAGTTAAAGGTGACTGTGAACATGCTTAAGGTGACCTGATCTTTCTCTTCAGGACGTATCTAATCAGCTGCTATGTGGTGATAACCTCCACTGTAATGATATTGTCAGGGTCATTTAAATTAGACCTACCTGAAAGTAAATGAGAATGAATCGAGATATAAGCCAAAACACTGCAGACTTCAGCGGCAGGACGCCAGCGATTTATCTCATTTAAAGGTCCTTTATGTGAAGGGAGGAAGCTTTCCAATGACAAACCTATTATCTCACTCAATTCAAGGTTAAAGCCAGAGGATCTAAAGAAATCAGAATTGGAAAAGAGGGCATTTCTACATCGATGTGTTGTTTTTTTATATATATTTTTATCATATCTGAAAGTATTATAGATGATCAGTGTCATTATGAATGATGAGATCCCACTCTCGTTATTCAAAGGGCCAGTAAGAGCTGGGGATGACTTTCATTTCCTCTCCAGATATCATCTTTTCTATAGAGCCGATGCAGATGAGTCAGAGCACTGAGACTTTTAGGTAATAGGTGACCCAGAGCCAAAGTGCACTTGTTTATTATGTCGAGTAACACTGCTTCAAATGAGGGCAAACGTTACTCATTTATAACAGCGCATTGTGGCTGGGAGCTCATTATTTATCTGTTAGGTCATATCGGGATGCACTTAGTTTTATAGTGCAGACTGCGATGGCATACACATAATTAGATCTGATTTATACACATTTCACACCTCAGTATTTCAGACTTTCACAAGACTCAAGATTTCAGGCTTCTCAGACTTCACAAATTAAAGGTGTCATCTGTAGTTTTTGACGGCATGCAGCGGTGAAATTGCAGATTACAACTGACCTCACACCCATCTTTTCTAAAGGTTGTGAGCACCTACAGTCGCCCTTGTGGAAAAGGTCAGAAAATTAGTTAATTAAAAAAAAAAAAAAAAAAAAAAAAGAAAAATCACCTTCAGGCCTACTAGATGCCATCTTTTAAACCTTTTCTTTAATATGTCCTGGATGACTGAAAACCTCTACAGACATTTGTCTTCTTCAGAAAAATTATTATCTTGTGTTAACAATTAAATATTTTTATTCTTTAATCTTTAGGTTTTATTGTAAGTGTATGTGTCTGATTTCAAGTCATTTATTTGTAGAAGCTTGTTGTATGATTGTCGAATGTGTTATGTCTCCTCTGGAAGTTAAAAGATCAGAGAGAGGAAGTGATGAAAGTAATGGCTCCTTTCGTAGGGAACCTTTAAAGAATACTGATTAAAGACCTTTATGCACTATAGTTTTGACTGATTTGTTGATTTTTTTTTTTAGATAATGCACATGGAATTATATGGGGCTAACAAATTGTTTCCATACACTAATGCAAACATATAGCAGTATCAAACTCTAGGCCTCATGAAATGAATGTGAGAGTGAATGGTTGTCTGTGTATGTCTCTAAATGTCCTTCAGTTGACTGGCGATCATCCAGTCTCTAGTCCAGCTGGGACAGGCTCGAGCCAGCTGTGACTCCCAAATGGCAAAACAGGTAAAAGATGAATAGACCTTTATATAACTCTGTGCTTTCCTTATTCAACTCAGAAAATAGAAAGTGTTTAGATGACACAAAGTTTTGCAAATGTATGAAAAGAAAATGTTTTTATGACTCACTCTGATTGCTCTCAGATTTGAACTAATGCAGTGCATTTCACAATATTTCTCACTCGGTGCTTCCTTCCCTCAACTGTGATTTTTACCAAATTTATTTTTGGTTGTGGCTGACTAAGCAGCACGGAGCAACTGGAGTTTTATTAATAGAATCTGTCAGGAGACATCAGGTGCTTGTATTTAGTATGCTATACCATAGATTACGAAGGGATTTCATTTTGCATACAGATGACGCTTGTTTTCAGAGCTTGTACCTGCTGTGCATCAAATTTAACATGAAAAATTAGCTTAATTATATCAGAGATAACACTAATTTACCATGCACTTCACATTTACATTCACAAGCATGCATAACAGAATTTGTGATCACTTTGCCAAAGCCATACACAGCAAGTTATGATCCTTATCACTTAGTAAATGTTCAATACACCTGACTCTGTACTCCGTACTGAACTCTGGCTGTCCCTTAATTGAAAATGTTTTGGGAGTGGGCTCAAAGCTAAATCAAGACTAATGAGTGTTGAGAAACAAAAAGGATGATAAATGGTTTGACGGCAGCAAGACAAGCACGGCTGAAGAACTCAATAACTTTGTAGCTTCCTTATTTTCTCTATTCAATCAAGCAAGCAGTCACAGGAGAGAATCGACAGTAACATCATCTGGGTTTTAATTGATGAAGTGGAAGCAGATCTGGGACAATAAAAAAAGGGTTGAGCTGTAAGTTTGAACTTGTAATTTGTTTTTTTTTTAACTCTTACTTTTCATCACATCCTTCCTCTAAACCTAACCGAAAATGCCAAGAAAACCATTTGGGTAAAGTCTGTTTAACCTTTGACAGTACCCTATAATAACTCACATAGTCAGGAAAGTTTTGACAATGTTGTTGGAAAGGCTCATTTGGCAAAAGAGTACATCACTCAAATTGTATTTTAAGAGTTTTTGTCATGAATATTGGCCATCAAAGTCACAAAGTATGAAAGAAGATGAATAATAATACAATACTTGCCATCATTCATTCACTTTTTGCCAGTGAACGGAGGATGGGCATGTTGCCAGGTTGAAGTGACTATCTGCAGTGTTTTTAGTCTGTACCTCATGAGACTAATGACTCTAAACACATCCTGGGGACAAATATTCAAGACTAAATCTGAATTTTTGCCCCTGTTCTATTTCACAACGCCTTGTTTGTTGTTGACGGATCGCATTCGCTCAACAACACGCTGCATACATGCCACAGAATGGTAATTGTCAATTATGGCAATCAAAATCCAATTGTCCAAGCACAAATCTTGCGTTATTGAATTTATATCTAATGTTCTCTGTCAGGCTTGGAGACCTATTATCAGATTACATTATCCCCAAGCCCTTCTTTTGTTTCTACACTTCCTGCCCAGTACGGGGAGGCTGGAAATGACAAAGACCGCTTCATTAATTAGATCAAAGCAGAGGGAGAATTAGCCGTCTTAGTTGCGACGCTGTGCGCAGAGTGAGCGTCACAGAGGTCAGCGGAAAAGCTCAGTAAACACATCTCTGAAATGCATAGCCACGTTTGTGTGTTCTGTCCCAATGAAAATGCCTCGCACTTGGTGAAGACTTGCCAAAAGGAATGACTTTGATGTCAATGTCACAAGCCTGGATGAAATAATATCCATCCACATCTTATTTATAAACCAGAGCAGATTCAACAGTCAGAGCTGACAAGACACTGGGGGCAGCGGGCTGTGGCCTAATCATCCGAGCAGAAAAGCCATTCTCCTCGAACGCCAGCAGATTAAGTTTCCACCCAGGAGACGTACTCAAGGATTCATTTATACTGCATGAAGAGTGGCACTACTGTTCTGTTGATCGGTACTTATAGACTTCTTACACTAATCAATGTCAATGTATGCTGCCATGAGATTTCACACAGAAGTCCTTAACGGTTTCCCATTTATAGCAGTGTACTCATGTTTCAAAATATTCAATACAGCCAGTCACAGTTTATAAAAGTGCACCTGCAATACCAGGAATAGCTTTAATTCTATTTTATATCAGCAACAATTAGAGAACTTAGAAATAAATTCAATTATGCTGTTATTTTAGCTAAACTTTTGTTATCTACAATCAATTAAGGATTATCTCCATGAGGAAGAGGATCAAAAAGTCTTATACAGTATGTCTTCTTCTTAAACTAATTTCGAAGCAAGATTAAGCAAGATTTATTAGACATTAGGGTTATAACACAGTGCAGACTTTTGCTAAATCAGTTTGGTTTACTGACATTGATAAGAATTCAGAGTCACACTTCTCATTTGTCACAAAAGCTGACCATCCAGACACTTTGTAATCCAAGGTTTTTGGGCTGTAATGTGAAGCTTTTGCCAGTTAATTATTGGATATATAACATAAATGATTTTAAATGCAGACTGTACTAATTGAACTATATTGTTATAGAGTAGTTCCTGTTGTGTTTAAAACTGAAACAACAGCAGAGCAATTTATCCGTCTGTGCACAGGTGCATAAAAAATCTAGGACATAAACAGTATGAGAACTGGGTGTATGTTGAATCTGTGACCGTTTTTAAAACAAACTCAGTGTATGTTGCTAAAAAGAGACTAAACATTTTAAAAGAGTGAGAAAAGACACATTTCTTTCAAACTGCCTTACTTTTGGTTTTCTTGATGGTTTCATGAACAACGGCTAGATTTGGCTTTGACCTTGTTCTAAGAGCTCTAACCATTTAGAATACAAACTCTCTCAGTGATCATCATTCAGACCCGTGTGAATGAGTCAACTACCGGGCCTTTGTGGTCAAGTGGGGTTATGCTTTGAGATAGAGGAGCTAGATTAGGCAGTGTGTTCATCTACATTCACTGCAGCTGGTTTGAGGTCCTTCACAAACAGCTGCAATTGTTAATATTGGATAAAAAATGCCTATAATCTTTTTAACATAGAATAACAGAAAAATACCAGAGTATCAATAATCTCTAGTGATGACATTGTTTTTTGTAAATATTTCTTTAGCTGATTACATAGCAGCAGGGTACTTTGCACAACCCAAAATTAATGAGCCATGGCCATTCCCTGCTCTTTTGAAGACTTTGAGCAAACATCCAGCTGCAGCCATCTCCCACACACAGCTGGAGAGGAGGAGACATTATAATTTGCCATTTAAATACAATTGAAGAAGGAGGAAGACCTAATTGCTCTGTGAGATTACTCCTCTGAAGCATATCGGGAGAAGACAGATCACTGGGCTGATGGGGACCAAAGGTGTAATGACAGGTGCTGTTGACGGAGCTAGGCGAGTCCCCCGTCCCATTCACATTATCAGCCCATCAAGATAGGAAAGCAATTTCCCAGCTTTTCATTTCATGAGCTATGCATATCAATGCTCCATTAATCAAATGATAAACTTCCCCAAAACCTTCCCTGAAACACATCCTTCCACTGCCCCCTCAGCCACAGCTTTATGTCGCAATTATATAAAGGAAGTCACATCTACTACTGAACTACACTGATACTGCAAGGTACATGTGCTCACCTTAACCTTAAAGAATAGTGATGTATTTGTAATAAAATCAAAGTTTATTGAATTCCAAAACATCATCACTGTTTTAGACACTGAGTAACATGGGAGTCCACATCCTTGGCCCCAATTACTTCTCAAAAATACATGTTGTAACATGGTCTTCTTTGAAGTAGATGATTAGTGCAGCAGTAGATGAGGTCAGTGGAGACCAGCTGCAGCTCAGAGTGGAGCAGGAGGGACTGCTTTCCCTGGAGTCCAGAGGAGAGGAGAGACTGTACAGCAGGAGCTTCGTGCAACAGACGACAGGACAACAAAGTATCAGATTCAATCACAAACTAGTCCACCTCAGACCTGGATAATAATGTTAAAGCCGAGTAGTAGGAGTAGTAGTAGTAGGAGTAGTAGTGGCATAAGTGGCCAGAGCCAAGATCAAATCATATATAATAGGTAATCGGGAATGGCAATTTTTGTGCACGATTTTGGTTTTCTCATATCAAGATGGAAATCCGTTGGCCAGAATATGCACAGACCACATGTGCACCAAAGTGTTAGTGTTTCCAACTGAACTCTGGGACTTTTGTTTGAAATGGACCAGAAACACTGTGACAAGATGCAATGCTGAAGTAATGACAGACCACCATATCCCAAGAGCCTTGTTTAGAAAAAACAAACAGAACATTCATAATTCAGCAGGGTGTGAACTGAAGTGTGGTCAGTGCAGTTGTATGTAGCTTCAAACTGGGTCATGACAAACCTGATGGCTCAACCAACAACCATACAGAATTCTTGGCTTGTTTATAATGTTGTATTATAATTATTATATTGATTATCAGTTGATGGAAAAACCATTATACCTACGTAAAATAAAGACTGGCACATTTCTAAATCCACCATCTCAAAAAACCCCACATATTCTCTTCTTCAGTGAATGTAAAAACAGCTGAAGCACAAAAAATGCTTTGGTTGAAAGCGAAGATGGAATAGTGTCCCTCATCTATTTCACGGCTGGATAAGATGACAGGTAACTAGTGAATGGTATGATTGATTGCCACTTTGTTAAACAAAGCAATTAAGTCGAAGAGTAAAGGAGCTGCTGCAGTGGAACGCAGAAAGGCTTAAATAACAGCAACCATTGGAAAGACCTAAAACAGCCACTAATTAAAATTTATGATAGAAGACTTCGATACCAAGAGTCTGACATTGTGTAATGCATAGATGGCAATAACAGTGAGGGCTGTGCTGTGATGGTGTACTGCTGGGGTGTGTCAAGTCATTTTATCACACAGCAGACAGATGTTAAATACATCTTGACATGATAATTCAGTATAATTATCATCCATAATAACAGCTAATATGATGCTTTTCTCTGAGAAACTGTGATGCAGAGATAAATTTAGAGGGCGAGGGCAAATAGAAGAATCAAAAGGTGACTCGGGTGAAGTGGACAAACTACACCTTTGCTCTTCTTATCAACCATGACATGAACACAATACACGCCAATTAGAGAAGCACAAGCACAATTTGCCGCACCCTTCAATCAGCAGACGTTAACTGAGCTAACAGGAGTTCGATTTGCTACTGAATTGGCCTGTGCACTAATAGAATCAGGACTCACTCAAGCGCACCAATTGAAACCATTGTCTCGGTCAAAGGGCAGTTTGACAGATTGGGAAAAAAGCTTCTTTTCTGCTATGTTGTTATTTATTTGTGTTCTTCTGTACATGGATTATCCAAAGATCTAGAGATGTCATAAAGTGTTTCAGCCTCTATCTATTCAAGTTGCACTATTTAAAAACTCCTTTGAAGCGTTGCAGAAGTTGGCATATTTTGCAGCCCAGTCGACCAAATCAAAATGTATTTATGTGACATTTTGGCAGGTCATTGGTACGTGGAATATCAAAGTTTAAGTAGATAAAATACCAAGCTTTTTTATTTCAGAACTGTTTTTGAACAAGCTTGCCAGATGTTATGTTGTGACCATATCATTATTTTATGTATGGCAAGAGACAAGGTTTGAAAAAGGGGGAACAGAAGTTTGGAACAGAAAACAGAAAGAGCAACAGGACACAGTGATACATCAAACATTTGTTATTGTTATTATTTGTCCCAAATTAAAATCATTTACCTTGTAAACACTGCCCGAGAAACTGACATGTAATGTTGAATTCTCTCCAAAATATGAATTCCCTAGAATCACAGAATCACACTGATTCTGTGCTGCCTGCTCGACATAAGCCTTTTCTGTTACTTACTAGTCCTTGGTTTTACAGTTATGTTTGTAAAAGCAAAATATCATCTATTTTTGGGAATCATGTCACATTTGGTTTTAGATTTCATCATGTGGACATCATTGCCTCTATTGGGTTTTTTTCTGCCTTTGTCTAGTATTTTCACGCTTCTCTCTTTCTCTTAATACAATATTTAATATTTAAATTTAAACTTTGTGAGTCTTTGAGAGAAACATAATGAAACAAAAATGACAGGAAATGACTGTGTGCACATGAAGGTCCAAAATAGTGTTGCACTTATTCACTCCAGGCCAAAAGTTTTATATTTATTTTATATTAATGACATTTTGCAGAATGTGCTGGCAGTGCAAGCTCGTCATATGTACAATACAGGAACACACTGATTGATTCCATTATGACTAATTCAGTAATAATACAATGACTAATTCTTATTTGTACATCAAATTCGTTTTTAATGAACATAATTATGACGAAAACATCTGAAAATAGTTTTGAGGACTGAGCTCCGTGTGTGGAAAAAAAGAATTGTATTGGGTTCTTTAATATTTGTCACTCAACCATGCAAAGGGCAATCCGGATATTATCAATCAACATTAGAGTGAACTTACAGTGGATCTTAAATGATAGCTTCACTGGTGGCTCCTGATCTCTGGGAACACATAGTCCGAGATGAAGAGCACTACTCCATTAGACGTTTGATAAGCCAGTAGAGAGACCCGGCACATTTGTCCCTTGACATTACTTAGAAGAAAAGTGCAACACTACATAGACCTTGTTAGCGCCCCTTGCCTGAAGGTATTGATTTGATTTTACCTCTGGGGTCTGCCCCTCTGCTGCTCACTGCTTTTATAGAGAGCGACCAGCTAGCCTCGCTCTGAAGCCGCTCTACTAAGTGAAGTAGAAATTGCATAATGGAGAGAGTTTAATGAAGGCTCACAGTCGAGTTCTGAGGCTAACGTGACTTAATTAAAGAGACAGGGTTCGGCTGTCTATGGAGAGCCAGGGTGTGCATGCTGATAAAAATGACAAAGCTTCATGCGGAGATGGCAGACTTCTCAAAGTTTGGGAATGACACAAGAAATGCGCGTGTATTAACATACCCAGGTGAGACTTTTAATGCTGCCGAGTGGAAACGGGGACAAACAAAGCCCCGCCATATGGACCCTTGAGAGTAAGGGGACAGATTCTTACAAAATGTCGGCGCCCTCGTCGTTCGTGCACACTCACCATCTTCATATATAGCACGTTCAAAACAGGAAATGTGCAGTATTTACACTGGTAATTGGTCTTTCATATTGACTTTTGTGAAGTTGTGGGAGGCAGAGATTACAGGCTTAGCACGGTCTCAAACCTTTCCAGGAGCAGAGGGGATTATGAAGCAAAAGATTCAGCCTTGTCTGAAAAAAAATAAAAATATAAAATCACCTCCCTTCTTCCTATTTATACATTTGCAGTGTAAAATTGGCTGACTTTTCAGAACAGCTTTCCCAAGTTTAATGAATGACGGACCACAGAGAAATGTAAACGTGCATCTAACAAACTGGTGGAGCGTGGTGCTACTGTATCAGCACTATTCAAACAATGAATAAAGTCTCAATAAATTAAGTGAACAAATCATTTTTTCTTTGTTTCAGGTTACAGTAATAATAGGTTAAATCCTTCCTACAACTGTCACTTGTGTCATGTAAGGATTTACTTTAAGGTAGCACCCTGTAACTTTTAGCCCAAAAACATATATTCTCACTTTCATTTTGATGGTTCTTCATGAGATCAGTAGAATCATGTCTATCTCATGGACAGTACCCTCAACTGGACAGAAACCTCCAATATAACTTTATTTATTTAACTTTTCTACCATCGGGACAGTGGCATTTGGCAAGAGATTACACGAGTGATGCACTCCACTACACTACACATGTAGTAAAGAAAATAGGCCAATACACTGGAGTCATATTTGTACAAAATACACTAAAATGACCCCACAGTTTCAGAAGACATGTTCTTTCTTCCAAACTTGCCTTAAACCTCTCTACTTGTCAATAAACATGCTCCCTCTGCTGGATCAAAGTTATTCAGGGTTGCTTTAAAATCCTTAAATGTACACACAACTACAAGAAACCTTGGACAATATGACAACCTTTTCTTTTAATGTTTTTGTTCAAATAAATAAATAAACATAAAATGTCTAACAGCTGAGTCATGCATCTATAAATGTCTCTATTTTCATCAGGCCTCAATAAGACACAACTGAATCACATCACATGTTTCTTCATCCCTCAGCAGTTTAAGAAAGTTTTTTTTGTAGCAAAAATTCAATCAATGAATTCAATGAATGAACTCAAACAAAATATCAGTATTTCTGCGCCTGTGTCTGATTTTTCAACAGTTGAATCCCAGTTGTAACCAAAATACCTGAGACACTGAGCATGACGCATACAGTAGTCATGGGTCTCTGAACTTAAAAAGACACATTTCAAACTATTTCACAGTTGTATACATACTGTGATAACACTATGAAACTGGGGTAGTTTCTTAGCAACAGTTTACCTTTGTTGAAGAGAAATGTTGACGCCATGAAGCCAGGAATTCAGACATAACATGCAACGAGTTGAGGTTATAGAACTGACATACTGTGACTGTAAAGAGCAGCATGAATATGTCAGCATGGGCTTTTCTGCAAGAGGTCTTACTTTTTTAAATACAGAGGTTGTTATGGACATAAGTACTAAAGTTTAAAAAAGAAAGGAGCAAGTTTATGTTTGACTTAAATAAGACATGACATTTTTTTTTTAGATTTGATCTGATAGTGACAGTGAAGATGGACAGGAAACAAGACACGTTGCAAACAGGTGCCAGACAGGCCACTGAAGCTCATTAATGTAAGCCCTTATTATAAGATCAGTTACTTGTCAAAAACTTTGCTGAAGACAATTTTTGTTAATTTGAAAATAACTTAAAAAAATGGTCATAATAGCACACAGGTTTGGATAATGGTACCAGTTTCTAACCTTAATTAATCCCTGCTGTGAATTACAAACATTTATCACAGCCATCAATGATTAAATATAAAGTTTAAATATATAGTAGGATTTCTTGCATCATAGTACTAATGTTCTTTATTATGTACTCCCTGTGGCCTATGGATAAGGTAAATCTGTTTAATTATAATCCAAAGAGGTGTATGGCAGAAATGGTACTTCTTTTAAGGGCTTGTCTGTCAAAGTCAAGATTTATTCTTGCTTTTTTTTAGCAGCCTGTCAGATATTTACTTTTTTATAATTTGTATGAGCTGTGACTCAGAGCTACACACAACAAAGCCCGTCCCATGAAACAAAGCAGTAAAAAGTGAGAGACTGGCAGATGAGGGATCTTTTATGATGTTTTATTGTTTCAGGTGGCCAAAGGTGTAAAAAATGAGTTTCCAAAATGTTAGGATTGTGAACAGTTTTTATCCTAATTCTGCATGTTATACCATAACAACAAAGTTATACACCTTTACAAAGCCCAAATAAGGAAAAATGATGATGCATGTGGCGCTAAACAAATTGGACATTGTAGAAATCATTTGTATTCTTCGGCCAAAACAGCTCCAAGAAATCCAGTCATTTTGAATCAAAAGCTCATTAAACATGGTTTCTGATAGATTTGTAGTGTCACGGCACAAACGTCACGCTGAGCCTCATATTAGAGCGGATCTGCTTTGTATTGTAATTCCTCTGACATGGTAACCTTCTCCGGCTCACCACCCACAGCCTCCCGCCCGGAGCCAGTGATTCAGACTTGGCTGTTTCGTCAGTCACCATGTCCAAAAGCAACATTAGACGAGGGCCCACACTGTCACAGGAAATAGTGTGTGAAAGCAGAAGAGAGGCGCAGGGCAGAAATACTAGTGTGCCCTTAATGCATTTCTTTGATAAGAAAGAAAGAGATAGAAAAGACTCAGCAACAAATGTGTGCTTGTCCCTGTAGGAAGTGCTTAAAATACAAAACAAGTTGAAAAGGAGGATGAAATACATAACCCAGGGTCACAGACAGAACACAGAGGTTTGTCCTCAAAGTCATTAATGGCCTGTGTGGATAGCTGCAGCCTTCAAATACACACGGCGTCTTCTTTTCCGCACTTGTCTCTCTCGTTCTCACCCCTCCTTCCCACGGACTACAGTTAGCCAAAGGTTTAGCCACAATCTCAAACTATTACAGCTGCGCAGCCTCTGTGTAGAGCCAGACTAAAGAGAAGTGACAACAGTGTCTCAGGGGAAGGTTGACAACAAAGGACAAAGAGCGCTGGGGAAAGACAGAGTAGCATTTAGAAAGTGGAGACAGAGAAGGGAAGGGAAGCAGATGGAAAGTAGCAAAAGCCAAGAGGGCATTAAAGCAACATGAGACAAGAAAGACTGTAGCAAAACACAGATTGAAAGCAGGGAGATTCTTAATGCCTAAGGGCCTTTTCACAATGAAATACTGGCTTGATTTGTGACGAAACATAACAGGCTGGACCCTTTATGACCTTATATCTACAACAGCTCTATGTTATTGCAGTCCATATGACTTGGTATTGTAAATGTCTGCAGCCTGTACAGCACACATGTAATTGTGGGGCAGAGCATGAAAAAGACAAAAACCAACAATAAAAAACAAAACAAAAACAATATATACATATATTAAAAAAAAACTGAAAAACCCCAATATATACATGAGCCAACCACTAGCCATATTTCATTTATTAGCTTTTTGCAGAAACTTAACACATTTGACTGGGTTTTACACATTTGACTGGAGTTTGTTAATTGCTTTGCAGTGAACTCTATGATGAAAAAAGGATGTATTAACCTGGGTCTTCAATACACTACAACTTGTTTGAAAAGGCACCTGTGAACACATCATCCTCTCCACACAAACACAAAAACGCACAGCCAGGCCTCATGTACCCTCTCTCACAATTTACTCAGCAGCACAGTAGCAAAGGGCTGATTACCATTGTCAGAGGAGTGCCGACTCAACACTTTGTCACTTCCACAGTTAGTGCAGCTCTGTTGGCCAACGTGGATAGTGTTCAAACTAAAATCTTCCCGCTGTACCTGCCAAAAGGATATAAATTAAAATAGCACGGAAAAGCAACTTTACGAAGCAAAACTACAAAACAGTGATTGATTCTCCCACTATTCTGCAGGCATGTGCTTTTTTAGAAAATCACCACCAAGTCACCTAACTTAAATAAACATGTTGCATTTGTTACATGTGTACCTTATGTGTCTGGTCCATCATCTATTAATTGCCACTTTGCACAATGTTTACAGTGTTTAAGAATAGATGTGTCTAACACAGGCAGCATTGACACTTGTATAGGCTTGCTAATAGGCTCAAGGCCCAAGGTGCTACAAAGTAATGAATCACAGCTCTACAATACAACGCTAATACATCTGATAAATGGTAAATCCACTGATTTAATCCACTGACATGCCATTTGCTGTCTTATTCATCTTCCAGACATAACCAAACAAGCTAAATGCTAATAAAGAGCATTCATAGGGCAAACTGTTATAATTATTTCTCAGTTCATTTATTTTTAAACCATATTACATTGACACTGCAGCTCCATAAAGGTTGAACTACTGGTGACTACTGTGACTAGTTTGACAAACATAATCATCAGAAACACCTGATTTAATATGACCCTGTGACCTACACGTCTCTGACCCCAGGCTGTAGCCGTGGTGTTTACATGCCTGACTGATTACATTTACATGACCTTGCCCTGTATGAAGTAATTGCAACAAAGATTAATGGATTCCACAAAACACATATAGTGTCGGGATGGATGACTTGAATCCTATCAATCACTGCTGAAAGGTGCACGAAGGAGGAAGAGCTTTGAGATTGGCAGACAGTTAACCATGAAATTCACTTTCACTGACGTTTAGAGAGCTGCAATTTTCCAAAGGGATTGAGCCTAATCCTTCAGGCTCAGGCATCACATATACAGTATGTATGGGTGTGTATGTATGAGGTTAAGTTGGAGGGTGTGGGAACACTCCTCTTTACTTCTATAAATCCTGTTTACTAACATTAATTGAGGATTACTGTAACATTAACAAGATTTTCTGCAACACAAATGTAATGGTGTCTCATGGATGTAAATGCAAGAGATCTAAACCAGTGACAGTAAAAAAGAGTGGAACTTAAAAGCTATGACACCAACCACTGCCATATACAGTACATAAAGATACATAAATAAGTTCATTTTATTGAGCCAGAAGTTTTGACACTTGAAATAATTCCAAACTTCAGAAAGTACAAATCAAGATAGCTGCAAACGGAGCTGTTGCAAATGTAGTATGGGTAATGGACAAAAAGTCACAGTACTCAGTGAAGTATTAAACTATATAGCGGCATACAGTTGTACACCTCACGGGGAAGTCAAGACTCAGGTTAGTTGTCTGTAAAACGGTGCTATAATCTAAATGCACCTCCATAAAGGTGTTCAGATAAAGACAGTAAGAGTAAAATAATCATAATATTTGCACAGCTGGGTTTCATGAAGTCAGTCCCCATTTATCCTCAGACTCTTGATTAGCCACTGCTTATTTATTCATCTAAACTATTACCATTTTACATTAACATTTACTTTACATTTACATTGTAGCTGGTGAAGTGAAAATGATTGCATTATACAGTATGTCTTCACTATTTGCCTTGGCAAATAGAAACATATTGTACTACTTATACCACTAATGGGTAAAATGTCTTTTTGGCTTGTGGCAAAGCTCAGGGCAGAAGAAACACTATAGAATAACATGCTCTTATACAATTCTCCATCAGCATTGCTTTTTTTTTTTTTTTCTTTGAATCCCAATTAGGATGTGTTTCTTGTTGCATATTAATGAATCTTGACAAGGCCTGCCTGAATCTCTGGACACACTGCTCAGCCAAGATGTCAGGCCATTTACTGGTGTACTATATGAACACGTTTCTTAAATTACATGGTTTTCTGTGGATATCTACAGAAATGCTCCAGGGCTCTGTCATGAGTGTGGCCAGCGGACAGAGAGAGCCGAAGTAGATGAGGTCAGCTTACAAGTAAACAGGGCGAATGAGCGCAAACTGCCATGATAGGAGCACATAAAGTCAGCCGTGGAGCTGGAGAAAGAGAGGGAGAGAGAGGATGTTCAAACAACTGCTCTCTCGCCCAAGTCTGGACTCCCTGCAGCATGAATTAACATTTTATATTCAGTTTGTGAGTCGCTGTAGCTTTGCTAAGGGCTCAGTGAACTCTCATAAACTTGGCAAGCTCTGTAGGCTTCTGCACTGGCATTTGTAATTAGCCATTCACATCCAGCCTCTGGGAGACGATGCATTTTTATTACTGTTACTATCAGGACAATGGGATCTCACCCTTACAGATAAATGGATATATTTTGTGCCATTGTAGAAAAATATGTCTGAAAAGGAAATGTCAATCAGTTATTCTGCAGCTGCTTCGCTTCCATCAAACGGCGCAATGCGATTGTTCATAAATCTCTGTGAAGCTTTTAAAATGACATTCAATTAATAGAAATTCTCCACTTACAGCCCAAAAGCAATTCACTGATGAGTTGTTTAAAAGTGTATCACCTGAGACTGCAGCGCAAGTGTAGTGTTTCATTTCTGGAGTTGATTTGTATTAGATTTTTCCCATTAATAAAATATATTATTATTATGTGTTGTATTGTATGTGTATCACTGGAGAGATATAAACTGGAATAGAGTGAATGGTGGATTAGATTGATGACTTCAGGGGCTTTGTTCAGATGTCAGCGAAATCTCATTTGTTGAAGATGGCTCAAACAGCAGAGGAGAGAGTCAGAGAAATCATTTACTCAGATAAAGGTGTACGACTTGGTCTGGAAATCTCTTCTAGAAATAGTTTAGAATAAGTTTTTTAGGACTTTTACCTGAATTGCGACGTCCTTACAACACAGAAGTCAAAACTAGACTGTCATTAAATGTTCAGCAAGACGGCTACAATGAATAGCATATTATTTTTTATTTATAAGGATTTGGCCAAAGCCTCGGACACAGTAAAGTAACAAGTGTTGAGTAACATAAAGGTGTAAGTGTTTAGTTTAAGAGTATTAGTATTCCCCAATTTTAAACAAATGCTGTATTGATGTGGTCCTCGGATGGTTCAACTTTACAACATGGAGGTTGTTTTTTCGACATTGTTCACAGATTAATTATTTGTTAGTATTTACTGGTGTTTACTGCAGGTTACAAGTCAAATGTATCACTTTTTTTTTTTTTTTTTGGCTTTATTCAAGAATAGCTAGTGTTTCTAACAAATCTTTCTGTGCCTAAGCAAGAGTTGATGGGCAGTATTTCACTCACTCATTTCTGAAAAATCATTTTTATAAGTTAAGTTAAGTTTCTGAAAACCACGTG
Source organism: Rhyacichthys aspro (assembly GCA_036850595.1). Classification (NCBI taxonomy): domain Eukaryota; kingdom Metazoa; phylum Chordata; class Actinopteri; order Gobiiformes; family Rhyacichthyidae; genus Rhyacichthys; species Rhyacichthys aspro. The sequence goes on along the minus strand of CM072152.1, from coordinate 21,250,473 downwards.
AATGCAGTCTAACTCACACCTAAATCATGAACAAAATGCTTTTTACTTGCAACTAAAAGTATGTCTCCATGGCAACAACAGTTCCCCATAGAGAGTTATCCTTTATTTCAGCCATTTTGTTTTTGTTTTGTTAGGCCCCTATAATCAGTTTAGGGCACTTAGCTGTAAAATTTCGTATAAAACTAAAGAAAATAGATCTAGTCACCAATCCTAATGTAGTCTTTAAACATGGCCTTTGCAATTATAGCGTATATAGCTTTGTGGCCTTGAATAGTTACATGTTGTACTGCTTTACCAGCATGTGTCCCTGCTGCGTTGTGCACATGTACATCACATACAGTATGTAGCAGCACACGTGTCAAAGTGAATGAGGTCGAGTGTGCCGTGGCTTTGGTCTCTTGATCACTCTGCGTAGGACACGAGGCGCAGAGGCGACTAAAGGGCGCTCACCCTGACAGCATCTTTTCGAGGAAGGACTCGGTGACACGTTCGATATTGCAAACTGTGTCATTAGCAACAAACAAGTTCTGCCTCCTCGGTCATTGATGGGGAAGATAATTGTCACTCAATTTGCATAAGAAATGTTGACGGACCAATTGGGGTTACAAGCAAATAAGCATGTACGTTATACCAGTAATGCACAATTAAAGGTGAGGAGTTACTGATTATTAACCAATGACCTTCGAAAATGTCAATCAAAATGTTATCTTTTGATCAAAGGGCAAAAGGAACAGAAGTGAGACACTGCACAATCAGCTACATCAATATTACAAGTTTTCCACCTCTCCCATGTGTGCTGCAATTATTCATTCTCATTACTGAGGTAAATAGACAAAAGTCATCTACGGCTTAGTAACTTTAACCGACTGGTCAATCAAGTTAGATTCAACCTTTAAAAAGAAAGGGTTTGTGTCATCACTATTGAAGTCGCCCTGAAGTCCCATTGATTTGTGTTTTGTTCAAATATGTAGTGTACATTGTGATAAGCACACAATGCACTTGGCATTTCTAATTGGTCTGTGTGATGTGCATCTGACTGCTGGATCTAGCCGTTTTGAGACGCCCTGTGTGACACCTAATAATCATGAAAGACGGCCAATTTTGCGCAGTGTGATGGGGCTTTTTTTTATAATAACCATTATTGTCATCTCACATGGTTATAGCTCCCTAAAAATATCTTAAAATGCATTTAGATAGGATTATTATGTTTATTGCCACACCCCTGGGAAGCTTGTTTTGTGGGCCTCAGTATTAAAATATATAATCCTCCATTTGAGGCATGTATTTCACCATCACGTAATACAATTGCAGTCCATTATCGGCCATTAAGTCCTGCGGTTTGATGGGTGAACACAGGTTTGATCAAATTACTTGTAAAAATAAGACAGCCCCCAAGGTTTTTAGCTCTGTTCAATTTCATGAACTCACCTTAATTGATTCAGGACTGCCTCTCTCCAGCTGGCGTCAATCCATCACCAACGCTGCCTGTGTGGAATGTAATATAGTGACCAGTTCGAGGCGGGCTGCATACCTGCCCAGGCCCGCTCCGCTTCACTCCCCTCCCCCTGTCATTCCCAGTTTGAAAGACAGATTATATTGGCCTCCTCTCAGCACACAAACCCACAGCCCTCAGCCGTATCATAACAAGCTGTAAATGAACTCAAACGCTGCCGTCAACTGAAGAGTAAACTGGCAACAGACATGAGTTTGTTTCCTTTCTCTTCTGTACATTTCTCCCACCATATTTCTAACTCTACTAAAGCACAGGAGCTGGATTTACTGTTTTAATAAAGCTGTAATAATTCTTCCTCTTTTATATCCACCAGGTACCAGCCATGCTGTTTTTTATTGGAAACATGAATTATTCCACCAAATATTATGGAGTCAGAGTTATGGCAACATCAGTATGCATGACCACAGATAAATCAATGTGATAAATAAAAGAAAAGAAATGGAGAGCTAACATCTTGACTCAGTGTCACTGGCACTCAGTGAACACACAAAACAAGAAGTAGTTTAACTCTGTTGCTCTATTTTTGTACATCTATCCTGCATTAATTGGTATCTGTCAATTACCATTTATTAGCTACATGCAAATTCCCATATGTCCATAAATCCTAGGGTTGATAAATGCAACAAAAGGGCTAGTTAATTGTTCATAAATAATACAAACCAATTTTTCCTAAAACAGTAATAAACACAAACATAGTCTTCAATTCAAACCACAGAAGATAGCTATAACATTGAGGCAATTAAGTTGAACAAATAACATCAAAATAAATAATACAAATAAAACAATATAATAAAAAAAATAGTAATGTTAAATAGTTAAGTTGATTATTACAATTTTTTTAAGTGTCCAAAAAAAATTAAATAAAAATCTGGTCAATGTTATGTCTAAATGAATACTTTAGTGTTATGTGTCATTTAATACTTATAGTGGGGTAAAAATCAGTTGTTCTGTCAACATACTATAAAAGTAACATTTTATTTAGACAAAGCTCATGCATGTCTTCTGCTTGTGTCTTCATAAACAAACCCTTCAAATCAGCACTTTCACAAGGATAATGCTTCTTCTGTCACTGTCAGGAGTCTACACGTTAGGAGCCAAGAGACATATTCTTTTATGGAGAGATTTCAAAGCAGTATTTTAGTTAGAGTGAAATCCCAGCGACAGGCAGTTCTCCATAGATCCTCTCTGATGTCAGTCCGTTTGACACCCAGACTAAAAAGAAAGAGAGAGTTATCTATTTACACTATATCTTATGCCTGGGGACTCACAACCTTTAAACTTTAGTGTAAATAAACTAAACTAATCTTATTAAGGAGCATTATCTATAATTTAGATTCAAATTAAAGCAGGTTAATTTGTGTAGACCACCACAGTAGACACTTTATTGTAATTAATTACATCATTTTAAACCTTATTTTATTGTTGGGCAAGAATAAATACACAGCTAAGCTACACCACATGAGGGAAGTGATTGGATTATTGGCCCATGTTACATTTGAAGTTATTTTGTTTTGGTGTTTAAACCCACTGTAAACTACTTCACAAAACACTGTGAATCATGAATAATGTAATATAAGGATCTTTTACAACATGAATACACATGTTTGTTTTGAGAATTCAAATGTCAGGGATTGTGGTGCAGGAAAAGATGTGTGTTGTACATCACTGCAATCCTCTCAAAAGTATTACATATTTGCATGAAGGAAAACTGAACATATAATTATATTTCAAATATGTTGAAAATGCAGATCGTTGTAATCTCTAAGTTATGTTGTGTATCTTCCTTTAAGCTGTTTGACATACAACTGATCTGCTTCTACACGTCCAACAGTGCATCGGGGCATCTGAGGGATCAGTGTTCACACATGAACCGTTTCAGCATCATCTTTCCTGTAGCATTTCCTGCAGCATTTGCTCCTAACTCACTCCATCTTAATGCTAGACATGTCAATCAGGGCTCTGAGACAGAACACTCATCTCCCAAGGAGATTATATGTCATCAGAGGATGGAGGGACTTGCAAATCCCTCCTTCCTACCCTGCTCCTGTTGAGGGCTTGAGGAGTAGCCTATCTCCTTCTCGGTGATTAAAGTGGGAGATTGAGTGTGTTTGCGCAGCACACAGAGAGGCTCATTACAATGCACTAGCATGTTGTTGGAAATAGCCCCAGCCAGGAGCTGTAATCCAGAATGTGCTTAATGAGGGGCCACCCAGCCTCTTCATGGGCCCGAGGAGTCAGCCAGAGCTGGAGGGTAGACAGCCAAGGAGAGTGGGAGACAGAGCGAGCTTTAGCCACCAACATATCAATCTTCACACTGATTGAAAAATTATAATAATAGAGCTCACCGCTGATATTTGGGCCTCTCTGTAGTGAGCTGCCTTTGCCGTAATGAGATTCATGTCAGACGGTCGTTCAAGGGAGAAAATGAGAAAGTATAGACAGTGTTGCAGGAGTGCATCAACAACTAATACAAAAACACCACGGTGGATATGGACAGATGAGATGTTACGGTGATTAAGTGAATATTGAGGAGACAATTGGTTTCATTATGTTTATGTCTAGCCTGAAATCCACTGCATAATAGTCTCCAAACCATTAAAGTACACAATATATCAGTTAAGACCACTGTTTTTGATATGTGTCTAGACATCAATTGCAGATAAGTCTTAAGTGCACAGCAGTATGTTAGAAGTTGTTCCCCTTTGATTGAGAGGATTACTTTCTATAGAATCAAACTCCACTTTAAAAGCTGCTCTCTCAGGCCTGGTCTAGTGGACATTTGCCATGGCATGAAACAAATCTTTCTCTTAATTATCAATAAGTCATTTTCAAACAAATTGGAAACTGGGAGATAGGGCTTAACACAATAATCCCAACAATGTAATATTACAGTTTAATTGTATGTGTCAGTCACTGCTTAATGTCAATGGAAATGAAAAGAAATAGAATAGATGAAGATAAGACTGGTGTGTTCTGTTCATACAATGCACATTTCTATGGTAATGAGGCAAAAATAGGGGTATTATTGCTTTTACAGGTACAAACATCACCAATAGTGCGACTGGTCTATTTGAACTTTATCCCTATTTTTTTTCTTTTTTCTGTCAAGTGCAGTGGTGTAAGTGGTGATGGCTAGACCTGTTTCCTCCAGAGGAATACTGAAGACTTCCTGCACCAGCTGACGGCTCCGGTCCCTTCAGTGTGTCCCTGACTAGAATACTTCACCAGAGAGACATCTGGAGGTATCCAACATAGATGTTAAAATCACCTCAACTGACTCTTGATGCGAGAAGCTGTGGCTCTACTGCGACTGTCCATCTGTGATATATTGTACAGAGAAAGTGAAGGTGAAAACAGGAGCACATATGTGAGCTTTTTCAATGCAACTGGCCTTATCACTGCATATGTTGCCCAAGACCATCACTCTATTAATCACACAACACATGCATCCTTCTTCATTGAGCAGTAACACATCCCTGGGAGTACACTGCTAACAAACACTGCCTTGTGATGCCAATTATCGCCTCAGCTTTACCAAAATCACAAGTTGGTGATCACAACTCGTTCTGAGAAAAAATACTGCTGTTCAGTCTTTCACCATTACTTGCTGTGATCAAGTTGAAATGGCTGTAATGTTTTTTTGTTTTATTACTGTATACACCCGACATCCTGCTCTTCAAAGCTCTATTTGAAGAGTGCCAAAGCAAAAAACAATGATGCAGAACAGACTCTTTTCTTCATATCCATGTAGCACTGACCAGAAACCTTCAATATATAAATATCCAGATTAGTTGATGTCATTCTACTGGCATCATTTCAAGAAACTTACTAACAATACTTTTCTCTTGGTTTTCAAACAGTAGCTGACTTTGAGTGCCACTACACTGCAACTGAAACTTTACATGGGACGTTTACATCTCAGAGCTGTGTAGAGCTGGTGAGATGTTTATTCTCATTAAAGGGTAACACAGACTTACATTGTACAGTAAATGGTGAATTAGCTGCACCGTGTCTGTTAAAAAGGTGTTTAAAAAAATAAATAAATGCACGTTTAAATGCACAGGACACATACAAAATAGTCTAATAATGATCTCTTTATTGACAGTTTTAAATACAATTATATCTGTAATTGTGGCTTTAGTTGAGCTTTGCATGACTTTAGGTGATGAATGGAGCTGTCTTGATTCAAAATATCTTTAAAATAAGATATAATATTAGACAATGCAGTACACATAGAAGTTACAAACTACTGTGATACTGCTGTTGCTGATATATGCTGCTATTGTCTCTTAAACAAGAAAATATATATTGAGGATCTTTTTATGACACAAATAAGCAGAATAATAACTTCAGAAAACAAAATAGGTCCGATTTGATGAGATTCCTTGTACAAGTGAGTCCCTAGCTGCCAATGTTTTTTTACAATAGTTCACGGAACAATAACCTGATACATAATTGAGGGAAAATGAGTTTTCTCTCTCTTGTTTTCTTGATACATCTTCCCATAGGAAGCTCTGTACATATCTCTCAATCCCCTGTTTTGGGCGGCCTTTCATTCAATTAATTTACTTAATATATTTTCATCCCCCGGCTTTATTCTAGTCAAAAGGAACTGCCTTCTTGTTGGAGACGTGTCGTATTATCACAGTCATTCATCCTTGCCGCATTCTCCTGGGTCGGTATGTGACTGGAGTGCTGTGAACAAAGCTTGTTGTCTGCAGTGACAAGCAGCTTGTCCTTGCGAGTCCCAAATTAGCCAGGCAATTACTCAGATAACACAGAAAAAGTTGGAAAGTGATGCTGTGGTTCAGAAAAGGAAGACAATGCAGCAAATTAACACCAAATTAAAAAAGAAATGTATTCCTCAAACAAGCCATAATTGATCTGATTAGTTAGTTTTCAACTGCTTACCTTTAAACATAGGTTTGTAAAAAAAATGGAAACATAAAACTCTGGTGCAGTGGCAGGTGGTGTTATAAGTGAAAAATGAATGAATAAACACTGGAATGATCAAACCTGGAACAAAGGTACTACTAAACATTCAAGTTGTCATAGGGGTCAATCACTGAAAAAGATTTGCTGGAAATGTCAACAATTGTGTGTTTTTATTTATTTATTTTTCTGCAGCTGTCCATATTTGTTGTACAGTGTAAATCTCTTTTTTACACAAACATGTAAGCTGTGAACAGATTTTGTTGAAGCGTACAGTTGTCTGTTGTAGCTCTGGGTACTTTGTTTCTGTTTTACAATTAAAATTATACGAGTATGTTGTTATTATTCACAAACTAAAACACAGACAGACTTTGTAGCAATCTGGTAGCTATAACTGTGTGAACAAGTCTGGACAGTGCCCAGACATTGTATTTATGGCATAAAGCATAATATGACATCCTGTTTGCTGACCATGCACAAACTGAAGGACAAAATATCTTTTGAAAAACTTAATAAATCTTCAAAAGTGTTGAAACATACAATCACATCCCATCAACCAGAAACTTTCTCTCTCAGGGCGTCTTTGCAGACCTATTTCACACTGTAACAGAGTGCTTTGCAGAAACTGAGTGAAATTAGCTTTGTGCCACAGCACCATAAAACTGAGGGGCGGAGGGTGGAGTGGCTGGATGCCAGGGGAGGCTCTCCTGAGAGGCCCTTGGGCATGGTGGCACAGGGATCCAGCCAAAGAGCCCTGTTGTGATAAATCAGATTCACAACCCTATTTTTACTCATCTATAAATCTCATCAAGGGAAAAGAGCCACAGAGGCTCTGCGTAGGCAGGAAATGAGCGAGTCTCTTCCTGGTGCTGCGTTGGTTGAACACACACTAATGACCATTATTTATTTCTGCTGTCGACCTGGTCCCAGATTGTAATCTGCAGAAGATCTGTCTACAGAAATGAGACGATCATTAGGGACGGGAGCTCGAGAGAGGACGAAAAAACAGAGGCAATTACCATGGTTAGCTAATTGCACTTATTTGCACTTATCACAGCAATTACAACCCCCTGGGAAAACAAGAACAACAGTGGTGCTCTTGAATCCCACTGCAGTCTGCAGGTAAAAAATGAACTGGGCTGTATTTTACTCAGCAGCAGTTGTGTATAATTATTCAACAGATTTAATTTGAACTATACCTTGGACGTCATTCTGCAATGAATTCTATCTTTGTGGCAGATGATCTATCAGCACACCATAAAGAAATCCATTTACATTATAAGGCATGGCTTCAGTTACAGTTTATGAGAACAGTAGTAAACTTGAGATGTATTGTGTCCACGGTGTTCAGGCGCCAGCCCAGAAATAAGGATATTTACAGTGTTCAAAGTTGAAAATCATTTCCATATTTAGCACACTTTATAATGAACAGACAGGACGAAGATTACGGTCATATATCTCTCCACTGAAACTCTTCCCCACACTTGATACATGCACTAATAGTGGCATTTGAAATTAATGAAATGATATGGAGGATGGTGGCTAATGAGCCACACGTTTATGGTAATGATTGGTACTTGTCCATAATTTAACCAACCCTTCCCATTTGACAAGCTTATTATTGATTGCCTTAACTCAGTGTAAAAGGTCCACTCCCTCTGAGTATGTATCATTACCTCTCAGTTCACACTAATTCACATGGCATCTTTATATTATAGAAGATTTGATTAGAGTTTATTATTTGATTTTGTGCCTTTTAAAAAGCAGCCATTTCCATTTGAGAGTGGTGTAATGATCTGTTTGTCAGTGCATCCAAAGATTCATCGCATTCACACTGCAGCAGCCTTTAATAAAAATTAATGATGTACAAACACTGATAATTAAATGTGCGGCGTCTCGATTTTCCCTGCTTTAGGCAACTCAGCAAAGGTCATATGCAGTTTATAATGGTTGTGGGTATAGTAAAATAACAGATTAAAGCTTTCTGGTCTCTAGTATTCATGAGGTTATTTATGCTTGGCCAGGAAAATCCAGGGCTTTACCACAGGAGACAAAAATTAGTGTCCAGATCCAGTTTACATAATCTGGTAGTCAGGTTAGTGTTTTTGTGTTTCTTTTAAAATGTCTTTTGATGCAGCCCTTTCTTGTGTTTTCTACATATTTACATTTAGTTTAAAGAATTGCAAAATGATTTCAAAAGTGTATCTCAAGGTAAATCAACAATTTGGGCTTAAAGGTTTGCAGCAACACTTCCCATGCTACGTGTTTTTCTCGTCTTAACCAAGAATTACTCGGGTCCCTATTCATTTGAGTTGGATTTTCAGGGGTCTGTAACAACTGATGCAGAATAAACAACCTCTGGATGCATTTGGATAGACATATAACCAATCAGAAAGACAAAGCATCCAATAAAGCTCACCCCATCTTCGATAAACAATTACAATTGTTCTGTCAGGATTTCTACGGAGTGGAAATGGGCGCGAAGGGAAGCAATTCTAGACCTATTTCAGGGAGACGAAAGAGAGTCCGTCTGGCCAGGCCTCTTCCCTTTATGGAAACAGATAAAATTCATGCAGTGCCCACACTCTATCACTCTAACACTATCTTTGCACATGGACTAAGTAATGAGTGCTTAATTGTAAGTGGTTGGCACTGGCAGACCTCGACTTCCTCTGGCCAAAGCTCTGAGTGCAGAGGGCTGGACATCGACGTGTTCGAGCTTTAGGGAAACACCATTGCTATTTTGTGTAGCCAACACTGAATTGGGTTTTTGCCCTTTTACTAAAACACTGTTTTCCTGGTGTTGCCAGTACTCTGTCATCTTGGTGTATTATAGAGCAATGTGAATAGTAAGATGTATGTCCCTGGGCTCTTGAGCCAGAGCTTGGTGCCAGCGGTAAGTGTGGCCTTTGGTTGTTTTCTGTGGCTGTAACTTAATGGTTAGTGTGTGTGTTGCTTTAATAAAATCACATTCTCTTTAAAGCAATCTGACCTCATAAATTGTAATGTTTATGTAATCACTCCTGCATTTGCATAAGTTCTAGGTAATTTGTTTGAAAATGACATGTGTTATTTCCCAGGATGACTCATCAGAATGGCTCCTGAATGACCAGTCACAATCCACAGGCTGCAATTTGATTTGAAGTACCATATTATGCTGCGTAATGTTTTATGTTTGTTTGATTTTGCCACTGCTCTTCTGAGGCCAATTGCCGAGACAGGGGCAGCTTGAAGCAGATGTCTCAGCCAAGGGTTGTGCTGAAAATGACACTCAGGAGGGCTACCTGTTGGTCAGCGACAGACAGATGTGTGAGACAACGCAGGCTGCTGAAGCTAACCTCATTTCACCAAGTCTGAGCATGTTCACCTGCATCACACCACGAGAAATGAGACAGTGCTGAGAAAATCACATCCTTTACCTGTGGTGCTAAATGCTAGGATTTTTATTTAAACAAAGAAAATGAACGGTGATTTTGAGATAAAGACCTAGGATGATTGAATATTTAAGAATGTCCTGATAATACTTTCATCTCAGTAAATACAGCTACATAAAACGTGTATTATTTAATGATCGATGCATGGATTTTAATGCCACATTGATTTTTCAGATGTTTCATGTTATGTTACGTTAGGAGCAATTGATGTTTTAGAGGCTCATCAGATACAAACAGATCATATAGTCCTCCTCTAATAATGTTAAAAAAAGCTGAAAAAAGGCTGCATACAGTCTTGTAGTATGTATTTTATGTATGTTACTATTTCACAAACTGGGGCTGCCAAGAGGTAATAAAGAAAATAAAACTGGTGCCTTGGACACATCAAATAACAGCTTGGTGCGTTTTCAGTCTAAAAGCTGTTGAGATGGCAGAGATAGCATCATTTATTTATTTGATGGTAGGTTTGAATGATTGGGTTTGTAACTATATGAATGTTGTTTTTTTCTTTTCTTTTTTCCCTTTTATTAAAAAATTGTTTAAATAAATAACAACTCAAGGCTGAGAGACTCAAAAGATTTACAGAAATGATTTTAGTGCTGCTCAGTTTGTGCAATGAGTGGGCCTATGCACTGCTAATATCTCAAACCAGTCTTACAAGGATCTATGATGCGTTGGATGTATTTATGGTCATTTGCAGAAATGTGAAATAACAATTTAAAGAGAATGGCGTTAAATACTTGCTGTAGATTTGATATATACAATAAAAAACAGATACAGCAACCGTAAGACTCCAATAAGTATGAAATGTCTTACTAAATAGCCTACACACACAGAGGGTACATATGAAACATTCTCATATAGCCATTCTCTATGTTTTTGCAATGCACTGATTTAAAAAATGTACATAAACCACAGCACAGTTATGTAGCAAGATCAAGCAAACCTTTTACATTTCTGGTGAAGCACTAACATTTGACAGAAACATACCCAGTGTAGCAGGTGGTTGAGTTTTAATCCATTTTATGCTCTCCTAAAATGAACAATTAAATTTAGACACATCTATAAACATCAACTCCATGTCTACACTGCCACAGGTTTGAACGGATGTAATTTGGATTCAGCACTTGTAGCTCTGCGTAAGAGAAATTACTATTTCCAATTACTTTTTCCTGTTTTTATCTCAGAGTGCAGCCGACCCTGAAGCTTTGTCAAAGTGTATGTAAGTCAGACAAGGTCATGATAGCATCAAAGCAAGATTTACGGTACATATTTGATCCATAAAGCACCTTAATCAGGAAACACAACATTCTATTTGTGAAAATATGACTTAAAAGCCTGGTGCAAAAAACATTTGTTGAGCGAAAGCCAAGAAAACAGAAGCTGGCAGTGCTTGTCTTTGGCTGAAACACAGGCCACAAATGCCATAAATCTAAAATACATCCTGGCGACAAACCACTTGGCATTGTACAGGTCAAAATGATCATTTTAATCAGCATTAAGAGAACCTGCGAAAGATACAGAGGCAAGCAAGACATCTGGAGTCTCAAATGCAATTGTAGCATATTTTTTGACCCCAGCAGAAGTGAGTAAAGTCAACATTTGTAGTAAATAACATATACACAACATTATAATATAATCTATAACATTTGCTGCCAGTCCTCGTCTGAGCAGATGACGGAGGTTGGAATGTTAGCATCTTAAATTTTAGCTCGTATTTCTCACAGTGATCTAATCCTGTTCTTAGTTGGTTGTTGCTTCAGCGCTGTTGCTCCTCATTGCCGTATTTGGACTGATTCTTCCAGTATAGCAAGACAAATCCAGGTTTACTCAAGCTTTTGAATGATCTGCATCCTTCTGTAAAAATAGATTCCTCTAATTTGCTTTCTAGTGTGAGCTGATTGACTGACTGAGTGACTGAAAGCCATACATTAGTAAAATAAAGATAGATTGTTTTAGAGAGACATATTGGAATTCAAAAGATGTCCATTGTGTGAGGAATTGTCAACAAAAATACTAACAATAATTAAATGGTCTTTACACATTTAAGTGCAATTGAATTTAGTAGATTTTTAAATATGTAAAATACAGCTACTGCAAAGTGAAGTTTTGGATGCAGAGATTTCATATCTGCTCTGACGCCACGACTGTTGTCATGTGTTTTAAGCCTTCATGTATCCATGGTAACGGCAATAACTACCACAGTGCACCATATTTTATGTACTTGCTTTCCGCTATAAGTGCTAATTATATTATTATTTGAAAGTAAATTCATTCTACTCATTATATTCATTCATTTAACCTAACTGAATTCCTGCCACAGCAAAACAAACTCACTGCATATGCTGTAATTGTTCTTTGGTTCCTGGCATTGTTTTTGCCACCATCTTGTGTCTGGAGAGCTCATTCTGGAGTGGATTCATGTGGCAGAGAAATTTTCAGAATACTGTCTGTAATATCCTGCTTTCTTGCTCTTACTTACTTACTTTCCATCCTTGCATTCCCGTTATTTACATTTTGGACATGATCAAATCAGGGTCTTTTCTGACCTGAGTCTTTGAATAAAATATGAATAAAATACCTGATATATGCGCTTTATTTTAATCTGTAATACACTATGCACCAATCCCCCCAAAAGTATCATAATAATATTAGTCTTTTTCATGTATCTGCAATGATGCCCTCATTATTTTTAATACAAAAAGAAAATAGATCAAAAAGCAGCAAGGAGAGGAGGATCATAAGGACACATGAAACTGAGTAATAACCTTGCCAGTGGCACTCATTTTCCGCCTGTGTGTGTATGAGTTAGGATTTGTGCTCAGTTGACACGAGCGTGGCGCGGCCAGCTGAGACAGTCTGTACACAAGCCATAAAGAAACATTTACTATATATCAGAGTGCGTAGTGTGATCTCAAGCAGAGAGGAAGTCCACAGCGTCAGATCTGGCCTGTTGCCTTCACATCACTTAGCGAGCTCCCTGGTTGTGAACTCGACGGTTATAGTAATTAAAATCATCAAGAGTGTAGGAGGCAGCAATTTAGAAGAAACTCGAGCGGTAAACATGGCAGACTGTTTAGGAATGAGCAGCAAATGAACACTGCAGCAAACTCTGACCTCTTGGAAAAGAAAATGAAATAAAAAAATGCATTCAGTTTTAACCCAGTGTAATATCCTGACTCATGGACACTAAGCCATAGCATTCTGTACTGACAAACAACACTTGGAGGTTAGGGATTACAGTGGTTACGTGGTTCAATGTCGTTTTTGATGTTGTTAAAGGTATTTTTCTCCAAGAATCGGAGGGATTTTCTGGTTAAGCGTTGTGTGAATATTTTTGTTGCAAATTGGAGGACGTACTATAGACTAGATCTTTCTTTCACACACCATGAACAAACATAAATGAATCCTCACACAATAGAAATCTCCACACTTATATCCCTTTAGTACAGTGTTTCCCAAACAGATCCAGCCAAGGATGGGAAGGGTCACTGTAGGTAAAGGACAGTAGTTGCTTTGGAAGTAGGTTTAAATAGCCAGGAGAAACAAACAAAGAAAATGGAGTTGGTTTGTCAGACAATTTTTCACACTGAAATTTTGGCTCACCATTGATTTGGCTTTTATTTTTTTAATTTGGAAACGGTTTGGAAAAAAAACTGCTCTGCTAGAACAAGGTGGGGGTGAGAGTTTGTGAAAATTAATTTTGCTTTTCCATTCTTTCTGTATTTTACTCTTTTATTTTAATGGGATGGGCACTAGCTCTCAACAACAGCTCAGAGAATAAAGGAACGTACAGCTAAACAGGTGTTCAGAGTCCATTCGAACCCAGAGTAAACCTGGATTCATCCATCACTTTGTAAAAAAACTATAAGTGGATGAGAATAATCCTGCATCTGCTTTTGATCAATGATATAACATGTATTGCTCTTATAAATAGGCAAAAAAAAAAAGTTTACTTAATATATTAGATGAAGCAATATTGGAAAAGTTGGTAAGTAGAGTCTACCGTATCGCTGTAAATATTACATGAGCCAGGTCATTGAGAGAGTAATTGGCTTTTAGACTTGGCTCATAGTACTTCACTGTCAGAGACTGAGATTTATAATGTTGACTTACAGTACAAGACAGAGCGGATAATCACTGAGACACTTTGTCCTAAAGCTCCATCCGTCTCTCACCCTCTGACACCGGGCAAAAAGTGCAATTGTTTAAGACCCAAACAGGTGTCAGGCTAAATCAGCTTGAGATGCTTCGTGGCTAAAAAGTCCAAATAAGTTTAATATATTTAAATTGAATCAAAGGAGAATGCCACATGGCTGTTTTGTTGTATACACTCTTGTTTTTTGCTCTCTCCAGGTTTTAGCTCAAATTAAATTTATTTGCATAATAAGGGCAGATCAAATTTACTGTAAGGATGTAAAAAAATATTGAAAATAAAAAGGATTTTTCTCTGAGGGCGGATGGGTATAAGCCACAAGAGGAAGGGAGGGGTGGAAGAAAGAAACAATCAAATGCAATTACGCAGCTTCAATAAACCCGTAATTCCAGCACGTACAAAAATACCCAGATAGGCGCCTCACATTATTCCATTCAACAAAGCTATAAAGGCTCATTCAAAGCTGCAGCGAGCCTTACAACACCGCAAATTGTCTAATCGCTGGTGTTAAATAAATAATAATAAAAAAATGAAATTAGACTGTCGCTAACCCTAGTGACAGCCTCCACTTTCTAGGTCTTATTACTAATTACTTTTCTTTTATTATGGTAATGCCTGGCAACCTTCAACAAAGAAGCTCATCCAATTATTCCAGTATTTCTCATATCTCTGTCCTGGATACGAGCCCCAGGTCTGGGATCTGATACAGGTCCCAAATGATGACACAAAAATGAATAAGGTGAGAGAAATGGGAGTTTCAGATGGCAAAGTTTGATTAGTTTTCTTTTGTTTTTTATAGTTCAGTAAATGTGTACATTATATTGTTTTGCGTGAGGCACTAATAAACAAAAAACAATGGTATTCTACCATTTGGGCTTGTTTAATTGATCAGTGCTTGGTAGGTGTTTTTAATGGATTACATTGTGCATAACCATCTCCCATAGAGCATATTCACAGTGTTATTTTATCATAGTAGTACATCTACAGTCTACAGTAGACAAGCCTAAAGTATAATATCACACATAAAGAGCTAAAAAGTCCCCAAAGTTTCTCAAAACCTTTATCTATTTTTGTTTAAATATGAAATAGTGATCCACAGCTATTTTGCACAAGAAAAGAAGAGAGTCATGGAGGTAAAGTTGATGGAAATAGTTTCCAGTTTATCCTCAGTTAATTAAATTTTAAATTAAAGAAAACCATTCACAAAGTATGAGTCATAGGACATTGGCCCTTAAACCGTAAACAGCTGTTGCCAATAAATACTGGCTTTGTTTGTCGAAAAGAGGAAGTATGAATATTGAGTAAGAGTTCTTTGTGGAATGTGATTGTTTATAGCATGTACAGAACATCGCAAACATTACTGCAATGTTTGAGAAAACATTGCAATAATGTTTTAGCTTTAACTTACTGAACTGACCCACACCATACCGCTCCAGTGAAAGCGTGTTACATCTGGACACAGAGTGGCGGTGTTGATGGGAAAAGTACTTATATTAAGTGAATAAAGGAAAGGTGTAACATGCGCCTGATAAAAATCCTCCATAGCTCAAGCTCAGAAAATGAAAGCACCTCAGAGAAGTGCATAGGGAGACACTGCAGTTTCTATCACAGCTTCTCTTCTCGGCTGCTGTGCACTTAATAATGTATGAAGGCTAAGTCTTCCTGTCTGCTTCCTCTATTCATTGCCGAAATGTCAGAGGTGAGTAGAGAGGATGTGTGAATGTCTTATCACACCGTATAAAGAGGCAGCGTGAGCATCATAGTGTGTACAATGCTATTTGCGTGTTTTCACCAGGTGGTAGTAAACAACTCCCTCTATTTATCTTATTGGAAAGAAAAAGAAAAAAAAACAGTTTTGGTCTTACTAAATCTGGTATGAAAAAATCTCAAAAAGACATGAAGAATAAAGAGTGATGCTGAAGATTACCCCAAAGATGCACACAGATCAGATGCAACACTCACAATTATTATTGTAAATGCCAATCACTGTTCAGAGATTTGAAAAGATAATGGGAACCATCACTGTAATGACAAAAAATGATGATTGTACAACGGTAATGTCTTCAAGGAATAGTTTTTTAGCAATGCCATCATGAGAGAAAGGTACTAAAGGAAAGATTTTTAACTGCCTTCAAACACTACATTTGATACATATGTTAATCTAATAAAATATATAACCATTGATTTATCTAGAGATTCATAATGTGAACTCCAGTAACACAGAATAGGATTTAAGTGCATGATTACTGTATGTGAATGTGTCTTTACTAAGAACACTGTTTCAATTGTATTGGGCTGTGACAGTTGTGAAGAACATGTTTGTGTTGCAGTGTTGCATAAAAGTAATACAAAAGTTTCAATCATGACATGAGTGCATTGGGATGTTTATGGTTATCTTGGGTGGGTGGTAGACAGATGGAACGATAAACAGAACATATTGTTCTAAGGACAAAACCCACTTTTCAAGTCTAGTGATACTGAATGTAGAAGTACTGTACAACATAATGGTCATACAAACCCAGCCATTGGAAAAAGAAAAAAGAAATAAATAAATGAAAAACCTCAGGGAGAACCAAAAAAGGAGGGATCCAGTCCCAGTACGGTCAGGCTGTGCCATAGATGTGTCCTGAACAGTTATATACACATTAATATATATAAAAGATTGAAAATGAACATGGTCCATGATAAAATAAACAGAAACAGTTCATCCAAATGACAATCTAATGTCAATAACAATGTCTATTGAATTACACTCTTTTTAAGGACATGAAGTGACAACTTGTGCACACTTTGTTTATTTAATAAAAACACAAAGTGCATCATTTTTGTGCAATTATATTAAAACTCAGTGAACAACATTTATTGTTTCTATGGCAAACTACCAAGAGTTTTGCTCAGATGGGTTGAATTTTCACAGTGACATAAAAATAAGGCTTAAGGTTGAACTCTGATGTTACTCAATGAAAATAGAGCAGCTCAAACGTGTGGAAAGATTAACTGAATATGATAAACATGACACATCTGCACTTATACTAAACATTAAAATGGTTTTAAATATGTATAAGTATAACATATAAGTAAACAGAGCACCTAAAGTAACCGGTTAGCTGTCATAGCCTAGTCATACCCCTCAGAATTGTTTTCTTGAACTTTTTTGGCTGTTATTTGACCAATGTGTTTTGAACCACATTTTTGAAATAGGCCACAACACTTCACTGGCCTTTGATAATGGATTCATTGTGTGGTTCTTCCTCACATTTGTTCTTAAAGATCTGTCTTGGAAAAGGGATTTGAAGTAGGTCAAGACTACTTCACTCCTGCCTTCCTAAAGTTCAGAGACAATACCAGCAGGACCTGTGCATATTTATGAAATTACATCTGGGCACAGGATTGACTTGTATTATTTGGATCTTAAGAGGGACTTGTTATTTTCAAACTGACAAACATAGCTCTTTAAATCTGCCCGACTAAACCTGCAAGTGATACTTTACGTCTTGAATGTAGATTGGACTGAATTTGAAATGAACAATGAACATGTGAAACCCCTTTAGTTCAAAACCAAGAGTTATATTCATCACATTCTTGGATCATTATCTTTTATTTGGATGACCTTCAGTTATCTTCCACTTATTAAAATAAATGCAGTATAACATCCTGTCTGTGTCTTTTTGCAATCTTTTTACATAGGCCACAGAATATGCAAAAGTCCTTCATCTTCACAGCATCTAATGGCCTCCAGTGAGATGCCAAATGACACTTTTTATAGCCACTTAAGCACAAGTGTAAAACAATGCGCCACTGAGTACATCAAACCGGCAGTATAGGCTTGTTTATCACTGTTCAGGAGCTGTGCTGAGTTCATACTGCATCGTTATTGCATGTGAACAACACTTTCAGTAATTGGTTATTGTTGATTGGTTAGGGTTAGTGCTTAAGTGTTATCTGAAGTGCTGCTAAATGTTTGAATGGCTAATCAAGACTGGACATATTGCGATCAAGCAGCACAAGCCAAACAAACTGAGCCTAAACAATGAAAACAATAAGTCAATGAAGATGTAAAAGCATGGAAAGACTATACATAAAAAGACATTATATCTTAGGTCTGCATATGCCCTTGATCAGTCCAGCACTTTGTTAACCTGAGCTGAATTATGATCTCCATTCAGAGGACAATTGATTCAACCAGGGCTAGAAATTGTTGAGGATCTCTGCATGGCCCTTGATATATATTTAATCTATGTCTTCCTGCTATCACACAGTGGCTAATACTAGACGTCTTGAGGCACGAGGAACTCCGACTGCCTCCCACTGGGAAAAGAAACCTGCGCTTGAAACATGTCCCAGAAGAGAGATCAACTGCCTGGTCAGTCGTAAATCCAGACATAAATCTTCAAAATGAACAGCTCTGATGAAGTGCTGCATGTCCAAAGAGACAACTTCTAACAGGTAGGTACTGTATGTGTCTCCTTCGGCGAGGCGCTGGTTAATGCCTGGTTAAACAGCATTAGTATGCACTATCCGCAGGAGTCAGCAGAGCTTGAAGGGCAAACAAAACTAGCTTTTTGTTGCCGGGGCATATGATGACATCAAACATGATTGTCTAAGCCTTTTGAATGTGGCATTTGATTGTAGTTTCTAAAGTTCCTGACTCAAGGGGTTTCTATAAAGTGACACGAAGGTTTTTCAAAAGCGTTCTGCTGGTGGGATGATGGTTGATGTCAAAGTGATGGCTTTAAAGTGAGCAGGTATCATCCAACAGCTCTGATTGAGGCTTTGAGAGCTCAATGGCACCAACGTGGAGAGTCAAGGGGACCTACAAAGTGATATGCCAGTGGATCAACCCAGTGTTTACCTTTGATGATTGACTCTTACATCACAAAGCAAGCCATTATGCCACTTAGCCAAAAACTATTGTTGCCAATGCAAGCTTTCCACAATGACGCTACTGTATTAAACTTAGAAAAAAATTAGTACAAAAGGTAGAATCCTGGAAGCCTGAGTGTGTCTATCTTCAGTTGTTTTCTAGGAGCATTTCCAAACAAAGCATTTGGCTGGACCCACACAAGCTGCATGTTGAGAGAGTATGTACTCTACTAATGTTTCCACAGTGTAAAGTGCAGCCTCAGTGAGATGTCCTTCTTTATTTCAGGTGACAGAAATGCTGTAGAGGCAGTCTCAAATGTAGTAACACAGAGACAGCGTCAAATCAATTGTGTGTAACATCGCCTGTGCTCAGTGAGTGATACAGGAGTCACGGCACAGACCTTTGAGTAAGGTTCAGACTGCATGTACCAACACCATTTAGCAGTATTTCTATCTGAATTTATTCTAATGATAGAAAAAGCATAATGATAGTAGAGGTTACTGTATATTTCTCCACTTTTTTGCAACTGCAATTGCAAAACTGCAATCTTACCAGAAGGAAAACAGAGAAAAAAATGCATTTGGTGATTTTATTTAACAATCTGATTGTGTATCTTCTCAGCAAATAAGAGCTTATATAAGAGCTTCTTCTTCTTCTGTTTTATATATATATATATATATATATGCAGCCTTTATGCACCACAGACCAGTTTCAGGCAACATTTCTTTCTCAGACCAGGGCGGGTTTCACTCATGTAACATACATCATATAAAATACGCATTACACACTTTTCAATTATTGATTTAATTATAAAAAATGTAAAGATATCTCACCTCATCATAATGTAGAGTCAGTGGGACCTCTAGGCTTGTTTCCCTGCAACAAGAGAGTCCTATCTAGGGCTGATCCAAGACAGTGACACTCAGAGTGTGTTCTTTAGATCCAGTCTACTGGGCAGGGTTTTTAGCTGTGGTAGCACTTTCACGATATTCCACATTGACGTTAATCCAGAACACTGTGAGATTAAAAGTTGTCTAAATTGTATTTTAAAAGCTACGTGAATCATTGGCTGACATAGAACCTCACTTAAATAGGACTCTTTAGAAAAATGCAGGTTTTTTATTGTTGACTGTCTTCTCTTCTGTTGTCTCTCCTCCTTTTAAACAAAGCTCCCCAGTAATTTTTTTTTTTCACTCATTTTCGTTCAGTATAGCATGTAGCGTCGCATGGGAAAACCAAGCGAGTCAAGTACGGAAAAGAGACTCAGATGGAAGAAAAAAATAGATTTCCAGCCTTTGCTCCAGTGCGTTACCTTTGGAGAATCCCTGGCTTAATCTTAGCATACATCCTTACTGCCACTTTTGAGATTTGATGTATTAGATGCTAACAGTGGGCTGTGTGTGTTGTATCAAGAGGAGTCCAAATCGCCTGAAGGGAGAGTACAGAAATTGACAAACTGAGGGTTGTAACTTGCCCACAGCTGTTTAACTCCCATTAGGGCTCAGATTATATAAAGCTCTTGCTGATTTTAAAAGTATGATTGATTTTGTTTTAGCCATATTTACAAAAAAGAATCATTAACTTTGCCTTTGAGTGCTATTAAGTCTGGATCTAGGCTTAGAACTCTCTGACAGATACAAGTACATCCTCTGTCTGTGCACTGTATGTAATGTAATGGTGAAATCAAAAGACATTTCATATCTACTTTGATGTCTGCCTATAGCATACTGAGGGTGAACTAAACTAAATGAGGTTTTGGAAATAGATGTGTTTTTAGTGGGCAGCTTCATCCTTTAATCCTTGTCCTGGTGTAAATCTGACAAGCTCTTTGTTTCAACTCATTTTAGGGCTATAAATTGAATCATTCATGTGTGATAAAGCAAGGCCCTTCCAAAGAGCAGCAACAGAGTAATAATCATCATTTATCAGCTGCTTTCTTTGATTACACCATTATTCTGTGACTTATACAAAAGCAATCCTTTATCTTTGAACGTGTTTTGACTTAATGGCCGACCAAACATTACAGTTTTTTTTGTTTTAATTCACTTTGTGCTGCATTTGTGTTTTCAGTAGGTTTGCTCATGTGGTGTATTTGATGTATAAATGGATTGGTTGGTATCCTGGTGAAGGTGAACACTTTGTTTTGTTTGTCTCTGAAAGCCTAAATAACTAATGGCATTCGGCTATTAGGCTGTGTATGATTGATATTTTCTACAGCGCACATTTATATTTCTCGCCCAATGTTTAATCAATTGTCATTATCCAGGAATGCTCAGAAAAAACAGTGAGAATATTTAATGCGCACACAGCATTCCCCCAAGAGAACTGTCAATCACTAAACGTCTAATGACCCGCTGCATCGTGCCCTTGAAGTTAGCTTTAATTGATGACTGCATATTCATATGTCACATGTTCAGGTCATCGTTGACTCACGGTCTTTGACAAAGATTGAAAATGATTGAAAAGCTCATTTAAAGTAACCAAGGGAGCTTTCTTGCCCTGAAAATCTGATTAATTTTTAATCCCAGCTTTGGTCACATGTGACCTGTGGCTATTCAGATACCACTGTCTTGTATAAACCCAGTCTCAGAGATGTTACTACCTGATATTTTTGAGGACACAGATAATTAAAGCCCCAAGTTAAGTGCAATTTGCAAATTGAATGTCAAATTTTCTTTGGCTCTTTTCAACAAACACAGAGGAGGCTGAGGTCGTGGAGAGGCGCCTAAAACATAGCACATTACTGCCCAAGATGGAGAGGAACAGAGTTGATGTCCCAGGCCAAAGTTGCAGTTAAATATTAAATAAAAGGCCTAGGTACCTTGAATGTTATGTTGTGTGTTCATGCCGAGGTGTCCCAGGCAGTAGTTTGTCCTGATGCTCCAGTAACATGCATCAGACCGGACTTTACTGAAGGATATGACCCCATCTCTTCCACTGAGACACTGGAAACAATATGGTTGATGATTATATGCAACAAAGAGAAGGGATAGAAAAATGCAGCTAAAATGAAAGGTCAAAGTTGACACATATTCTGTATGTCTGTGAGCAAAAATTCCTAAATGACTACACTAACAACCACACTTACAGCAGCCATTTATCAAACATTGCCACAAAGACAGTGTTGTGTTTGAAAGTTACATAGTTGAATGACATGTACAGGATTGGCCCTATTGTTTTTAACAGCTTTGGACCCTTGTGCACACATGCCCTTCAGTGCACTTGTTGACCTAGTGCGATTACTGGCAGGGCATCTGGTATGTATACATTTATAAATACTTACACACATTACCAATAACTGTACATAGAAGCATTAAAATTTAAATGTTTGCTGGTACAGTGGTTAGTTAAAAGTATACAGAGACATTCACACACAGTGTGACTCTCCTTGAAGCTGATGCTGACCTACAACTGTGTATATCCATCTCACCGATGGTATTTGCCTGTCAGGTAGAAAATGCTGTTAGGCTAAAGGCTATAATTAATAATGTATGACTCGATGGCGAAGATGTTCCAATAAAATGCATACACCTTCTTTGTCTAACAATGGAGCAGGGAAAATAATCATGTCAAATGAGAATAAAGTGTTGAATTTAGGGTCTTTAAACAATACAGTACAATACTTAATCATACTTATTTGAGATATTTTTTTGAGCAGTTTCCATGAAAATGAAATGACAGGAAATCAATTTGGTTTCCTTCCTACACAGCGCAAACACTTGTCAGTTTTGCCCAAAAGTATAACTCAAAGTTAGAAAATATGTGTTTTGTCAGAGTAAGTTTTTTAGATGCCATTCTTTTGCAGTATCCACCAACTCAGGAGAAATTTATCTTCATTTTTCAGCAAATAAATGCTTATGTAAAATACTAGTCTTGTGTGTGTTGTGTATTTTAATTGGTTTACTCAAAGGATTGTGTGTACTGTGTAACATTATATCAGACAAAAGACCCTTTCACAAATAGACCCCAGTAAAGTACCAGGACTATATTCTCATCATCATTACTGGTGCTTTACACTGTTCACACAAGAAGCTCAAAGCCATGTCTCTTCGACAATGGTGGACGACCTGTTGGGGGCAGTAATAAGAGTCAAAATAGTCTAAACCACCAAAGTAATGTTAATAAACAGGCTGTTTATGTGAAAATACTCACCGAGCTTAGTGTCTTCGTGTCTGTATTGAGCTGGGATTTTCTCCGGTGCTCAATTAACCTCCGATTTCTTTCCATCATCCTATATTTTTATGTTACCTTTTCCAAATGCCACTGTTAAAACTGTTTAATTAGATGTGGTTGATTTTAGAAAGATTGCAACATTTTTTTATACTTTATTTCTCGGTGAGTCCAAAAATCACAATAGTTTGCAATTGCATTTAGGCCAATTCTAGCTGCAAAGTCATCCATTAATGAAAGATCTGTCATTTGGCTTAAGATCCACAATAAGGTCACCAAATAAATAAATAAATAAATAAATAAATAAATAAATAAATAAATAAATAAATAAATAAATAAATAAATAAATAAATAAATAAATAAATAAATAAATAAAAATCTGTGAGTTAAACAATTAAGAAAAAAAGTTAGAGTGAACAAAACTATTTGACCAATGTGGGATTCAATGGAAATTAAGTTAAAATGTAGTCTAAGAAACAATTACAACACACAACAAATATCAAAATCGAAGATCCTTTAATCCCTCTAAAATATGGTAGATTTAGAAAACACTGGTTTATAGGAAAAAAAAACAAGATTTCCCTTTTTTTTACCAAAAAAATTAAATATTTATTTGTTTTTTTTATTTTCCATACATTTGCAAGTTAAGGTCAACATTGAATAGGTTGTGGATATCAGGAGCATGTGACCAGTCCCTTCATTTATGTGTCACCACTTCCTTTAAAGTAATATCAAAAACAAAACCAAACATCTCCAAATATAAAATCCATTGAACATACTGAACACAGAAATATGGAATTTAGATTGGCTCCCAGCAGAACAAGCAGCTGACGGCCGGCCAATCCCAGCGTCGCTTTAGTCTGGACGTAAATCACTGGAGCCATTTGTGCCTTATTGCCTTAAAATTGGCGTTGGAAAGAAGAAGAAAAGAAAACACAATTGTCCTCTGTTTGTGACCTCCAAAACCCATTTTTAAATCACACAAAGTACAGCAAAAGTATGTCAGCCATAATCACTGAATAGATGCTTTCTTCTTTTCCAAGTCTTTCGCTCCATCTGTTCCTTCTTTTCAGCTGTTTGTTTGCTCCAGCTTTCCTTTTTGTCACTTGGTTATTTTACAAAAGTGTTCATAGAAAATAAATACAAATATTTTCGAGGACAGTGTTTTTTTTTGGGGGGGTGACCCAGATGTCACCATGGTGCCAGTCTTGTGTAAAATAATGCCACAGGAGTCCTGCTTTCTTGTCCCTTTCATAATGCAATGTTCTTTGTTCCCACTGCACCTTTAGGAGAGTTCACTGAAGCGGTACTGACAGTGTGGTGTAATAAATAAATAAATACATGACAAATAAATACATAAATAGTTCCTTCTTTAATAAATACATGTTTTAGACAGTTTGCCTTGGCATCCACGGCTATCGTGTGATGTTAATACTGAGGAGTTAAGATTTGTGAGCAGGACAAACCTCATTATTGGTTGATCATGTCTTTCCAGCTCGAGCTTTTCCAAAGGAGTAAGATACCAACGTATAGTCACTGTTTATCTGGGACTATACTTTATGTAATGGGAATAAAGTTTAGTGAGATGGATGAGATGTGGAGCAAAACTTTTCAGTGAGAGACCCGATTGGTGTCACTGTCAGGTGGTTAAAGGAAATGTAATCCACTTAGCTAACAACCAATATATGACTAGTGAAGATTTTACTGCAGTTAGGTATGTAGCATTTTACCATAAAGCATCTGAATAAAGTTTTTGTTAAAGTCATTGGTACAAAGAGAGAATGATCAATCTTTCATAGTCTCAGTGCACCTGACTCACCATATACTGGACTATATTATGAGTTTACACCAAAAATGACACAAGCGACTAAAGCAAACTCAACTTTAAGAAAATGAGGAGCAACATCGCCAAAGCAACAGCCATTCACAGACCCGGATTTGATGGACATCCAAGAGGAATAGGTCCAAGCAAATTCGTATTGGCTTGAAGCTCCCGCCCCCTGGCAGCTGAGACCAGGGATTTTGTTGCTTCTGGTGTGAACTCACCCTAAGTGGCGGGGCAGGCTGCCATCTGAGAACCCACATCTCTCCTGATCAACAAGAGTCTCCAGACATCTCAAGTGTAGATAAGATGCCACATCTTGAAAACATGGGCTGCTTGAGTTTACAGTAGTGCAGAGTCACCAAAATAAAGTTTGTGGTAGGTCATAGGCATTTAATGAGGAAAAAAATATTCTGCTTCAGAAAGGTCATGACAAGAGAGTGACAGTAAAAAAGACTATATGCTATGAACTATGCTAAGAATTGTGAAAAGTGCCCTAAAAACTATGATGGAAATTAAAAAGAGCAGGCAAAAAATAATGAAATGGGCAGTAACTATACTTTGGTATCTCATTCCTTGGCTATTAGAATGGCCTTGTCTTTCTTATATCACTCATAGAGCTTATAGTGCATACATCTAGTAGCACACCGAACCAGAGTATGTTTAAAAAAGTCCAGATTTTAACACTGGGAGCTTCTGCAAAGAGATAAAGAAGTAGTGCTCTGTCTTTGTGGCGAACACAGTGCTGGCTCTGATAAATCCAGAGGAAAGCCAGAGGGTGAGAAGAAGGAAGAGAGGAGTTAAAACGTCTCTAGGTTGAGCAGTAACTGTGCTAGGACCCTTCTTCTTCAGGGTTTCCTGGAGCGTAGTATCCCGCCAACTGCCTGAACCGCGGCCCCCAGTCGCTGAGGTAAGAAAAATCCTGCTCAGAGGTGGTGGATAGCGTGTGGATGGAGCTGAGCGACAGAGCCGGCGAGCTGGTGCCCTCGAAGGCATACGTCTGGAACGAGTCGTATGGAGGCACAGACAGGTCAGCGTCAGCCTGCTCTACTTTCTTTCGGATATAGCCTTTGAAAAGAGAGAAGTCTGCTGCCACTGCCTCCACCCCGAGGCTAGCCCCAGCCCCAGCCCCAGCCCCTGCGCTCGCTCCTGTCCCGCTCACTCTGCCGGCCTGGATCCACTGGGGCAGAGAGCGGATGTCCGGGCCAGGCTCGCAGCTCTTGGCCTCGGGAAAGTCATAGAGGTTTCTGAGAGCGCTCATGTCGTAGGCCTGAGTGTCCTGTTCGCCGCCACCCTCGTCGTTGTATTTGATGACGTTGTCCCGCATGTCCTCCTCGTCCTCCGCCATCCGCTGACCCTTTCTGTGGCGCTTCAGCGTCAGGATCAGCAGCACCAGGACTGATGAGAGACATAAAGAGGCAAATAATAAAAACAGCATTAGACTAAGTAAAGTCATTTGTCCTTAGAAAGCAAATAGTGTGTGATGTGATTCTTTAGATTTAAGAAGATATTTACATTTATTTACATCAAGTGTTATCATGGTGCATCCTGCAACAGCAAATCATTTTGAATTGCATTTCAATTTTTATGCTAAGATAATCTGGAGCTAAGTCCACTCTTTACTCTCAATTTCTTCCAAATAAATTATGAAAGACATCTTTTATTTCATATCGACTGAGAGATGCATTCAGATTTTCTTCTCAGGCAAGTCTTAACATATCAGGATATGGTCTGATGGCTAAACACACACTAAAATACACTTTTCGACTTCCGAAGCAGAAACAATAAATGATTTAAATTTACTGCTTGCATTTTTGACCCGCGAGAGGCTGTGAAGCAAAATGAAATGCCAAAATCACAATGCACAAATGTAGTGTCTGCTAATATGTAAACCGCCTAATATGTCGACCCAGTGCACCTGTCAATGCAGATAAACGAAAACAATGGGTAATTAGATTTATTAGAAATATGTTCAAAGGCACACACACTATTGTTAATACGCTCACAAACTTATACATTAAACATGCAAAGCTCATGGTGGACTTTTAATAGTTTTAAAGTTTCTAAGTACTCTCAACTTTGATTTTACCTCCCGGGGCACAGACGCAGCAGGGAAGATAATATATTATTAGATTTAACATTTCAAATGCATGAGCATTGATTTTTCACAATGCTGATTGCCTTGGCCAGAAATATGATTCAAAAAGGCCTAATGGAGACCAATCTGTATATCAATACTCATTCCCATTCAGTCAAACTTTGAGGCACCATAACTATTCAAAACCTGAGGCGCCCTTCAACAAAAGACTATTGCCTTGAAATTAATCTGGGCTTAAAAAAAGGGAAAACAATTGAGATGGATGATGTTATAGACTAATGATGCAGGAGGAAAACAAAGGCTGGATGCACAGATAAATCAATAAAGCTTTAATTTCCCCTTCGTTATTTTAATTAGTGCCCACATTTGTGATTAGACAAGTCTCTGTAGTTCGCACTTCCACCCCCAGACTTCATCAACGCTCCTAAGGCCTGCTGTCCTGTCCCACTGAAAAAAAACCTCCATCTGATATGTCTCACACTCCCAGCAACATCAAATGATCTCCAGCTATGATGACAAAACCTTATTATTTGCTGGTTATGAATGAAAAATGCACGCTGGGAGTGTGAGAGAGATAATGAACAGCTAATGGATAAACAGCAATTGAGCCTCTTTTTGATTAAATAATTAATAGACACAGACAAATTAGTCCCGGGATTGATGCAGGACGAGTAAGTAGCATTTTACAAAGGTTACATGTTTTATGATGCACTTTTTTTGGGGAAGTTTTGGGACAACAAACAAAACCCCAAGCACAAAACACATTTACAACTGGATGGCTGTAAACGTCAAGTGGAGTAATGACCAAAGCCGGTACATCTGCAGTTTAGAAACAGTTAGCTACACTGTAAATGCAAGCTCATCTTTTTCAGAGCAACAACTTGTGGACACTCTCATTTGTAAGCCTGTGTTATTAGATAATATATCAGAAGATTTCTAAGATGTTTATTCATGCTTTTTGGCTTCAAATATCGGGATTCATTAACAAATTGGCTAAAAAGTCAAATCTTTTTGGAGCATTTAATTAGAGGAACTGGCAGTAATTAGAACAAGTTTCATGTGAGAAAGTAGTGCAAGTCTTCTGATAAACAGATGGATGGCAAAAAACTTTGTTCTTGAGTTTTGATTGGCAGCGGTTGGATTTGTAACGGCCAATCAGTTGTTGTCACTGTCAGCAGAATCACTAATCTCTCCTTTTAGCAAATGGCAGACAGTGAGCAGTTTACTAAAGAGAAACAAGTAGAGGGACATATTGCATTTGAATAGACTATTAACCAGTGGAGACCGGCTGTCTTTAGGAAACATTCTGCTGCTTGAAACAAATGCCAGCTTCACCACAGAGATAAACCAGTGTCTATGTATAATGAGGCTTGAGATGTTTTCTGCTCTGGAAAATCGATCTACATCTGTCCATACAACACTTTTCCAAATTCAATGCATTATATTTAACATCTCAAGAAACATGGACAACATATGGTCTCATGTTTAGGATTTGTGTGTCCATCCACCACCCCAATCTATTTCCAGTCAGTCCAAAATCAATTTTTAGTGCTGGATATGCTTATGATGTGTGTCCTGAATACTGCAAACAAAACAGTAGCAAAAGTGTGCAGGAAGTGGGATGGTCTACACGGCATCAGTAAGACGTAACTGAGGTGATGACAGAGCACCATCATCTTGTACATATAATATGTACACCACACATAATCAGTGTGTGAGGCCTTGAAAGTGACCTTCACAATGAAGTTGAGCTTTCTTTTCTTTCTTTTCTGTTGTTCCCTGTTCTATTTCTCCAGAGTCAAGTACAAGCTTATAATGTATACAAATGACTTGTTTCTGCTCACGGTAATTGTCTTCATTTGGCATAAATGGCCGAAAAAAATGTGTTGCGGAGAGAGAACGCCCCTTGTGTTGCCTGCCTAAAGAGCTCTGCTGATCTTCAATTGGGATTTAATGCAGGATCTCTAACTGATAATGTACTTTCGTTTTTCTCCTGCATTGTTTGCCGGGCTCCACTGGGAAAGCAGTGTCTGTAACCATTGTGTTTATTCTTCTCTTCCATGAATGGGGGGAATTAATTGCCATGGGGTTGAGGAAACAGTCATGGTTGGTGTTAAATTGTGCTGCACACTGCTGTGCATACTAAACAGGCTAAAGAAGACAATTACTATAAATTTACTCTAATGAGAAGACTAATAGGAGGCAGAAAACTTAATGTTATGAACTCCTTTGTACATGCAGATAAGCTGCTAATAGTTAAGCATTGGCCTGCAGTGGAGTCTCCATCTGATAACCTCACTTCTCACGTCCTCACTGATAACAAGTGTCACTGTCTATTAGGTGCACACATGCCTGAAATGTCACCCATCGAAAAGCTGTTTAGTTTAGAGATTAGCATGCCTCGAGCGCCATTAATCCAACATTGTGTTGAGAAAGAAGAAACCGTATGTACCGGTGTACCACAGCCTCCTCCTTTGAATACAAAACGGATTCCCATGTGCGCAGATGTTGCGATAAGCGCTCCTGACAAGACGGTTAATTTACCCTTGGGCTGTGCCGGTTGCCCTCACCTAGGAGTTCATCACGAGCAGATGGGAGGTAATTGGATAGATGCATGCAGATGCTGAGGAATGGATTCATCACATCGGGCCTATCAATGACCTGGTGGAGGACTGTTTGTTTGTTCGGTAATTAGCCACGAATTTGTTTTCATTTTTCCTTTCATCCAACAATCGGGTGTTAATCCAGACCTGCAATGGTTCTGGTTGGCTACTTAGCTGGTAAATGATGTCCTATGAGCTCATATAAGACCTCTTTTTGGGCTATCAATCTGTCTGTTGTTAATATGATCATTAATAGCCAGTCAGTTGTTTGTGTTGGCATGGGTATCAAATAATACAGCCAGTAGAGAGTGATAATTAGAAACAAAACACAACCACAAATGTAGTGAGAAATGGGAAACGAAGATGGTGAGACTTAGCGAGGTGGCGTTCAGACAGAAGACAGAAATGGAAATGACCTCTCTGGCTTTTCACACGCTCAACAAATATAATTATTCTGAATTTTCATCAATTTGTGAATATATTATATGTATACAGTTAGTAAGTATACAGTTACTATTCTATACCTACATTTGTTCCATAAGAAGAACCCAGTTAAATCACCACGTTGTTCAGTTGTTTTTAATGGGAATGATGACAAGTTTGTTTGATCCTAAAAGGCTGGGACCATGGGTGGAGCATGACTTCTTTTTTTTTTCTTTATATCATCTGCTCAGTTACAGCATTGATGTCAGCTGTCACATCTCACTTGAACCATTGTCTGTTGTAACAGTCCAGCCATTATACATAAGGTCCTACTCCTTTGGTCTGTATCTGTACGTCTCCATAAAAAGTAATACGTATGCAGTGAACATTGTCAGAATAAAAGCGACTTTGAGCGCTACATGATTAACCGCGGAGGATAAGGGAACTTCCAGGCATTGTGTGGGCCATCAGATAAGATTGCCGCCACTTGCCCCTCTCCTGTCTGTTATTCACACCACATGATAGTTGTGAACAGACTGCTCATCTCGCTCATTCCAGCCCCTACAGCTCTCACATTTTCACTGTCGACATCATGACACGCCGCTCAGACTGAACCTGTCCTTCGGTGCTTTGATGGAGTGCGTTCAACCCATTTTCTACCAGTATTTTCCCCATTTTCCATCAGCAGCAGTCACTCAAAGCACTGTGGTACTCACTCATGCCTTTAAAATATGCCCTGTATTATATATTATGTATTTTCCAACAGAATAGAAAGATTTTATTGGTGGGAAAAGATCTAGACCAGGGTTATTCACACTGCATGTTTTGCTCAACTTTCTATGCTTAGCTTGAGAATCCTTGTTTTGTTTTTTTTTATCTGGAAGAGGTTGCCTCAGATTTGTTAATAACATATTTGTTGTAGGCTTTTAAAACGGCAATGAATAAATAATGCTCTGCTTTTCAAATTCTGTCCAGTAGATGGTGGGGTTAATGGACATTGTGTTTTGATAACTCTGATTAGAAAAGCTTTTAGAAGAAATAGATAGCAATGTTAGCCACAGTTAAAGCTTAACGTGTCGGATCATCCATCATGCACCGCCTCCGTGATGTAAAACGTGTAAAATGTAGTGGCATGTAGCGTAGTGGAGACAAAACACTACAACGGCATTGTCCTTTTTTGCTGCCTCTGCACCAGGACCCTACAGTGGAGGAATGAGGAAAAGCTAACTCATAAAATTTTTAAATGTGACAATATTAAACCTCTTCAATCTCTGAGAGGGTTGGTGTGTGCAAATGTGTGTTAGTATGTGCGCCCGTGTATAGAAGGATGTCTGGAAAGCCTTGTCTATTTAAAGCGTGCTGTTCTAGGGGAATATGAGTGCTGAGGCAGCGCTTTTACCTTTATGCTCTCGCTAACCCTCTCTCCACTTCGCTCCCATTCATTCTGTCTCTATCTGCGTTTGCGAGCATCATAGTGGCTTGATATCATTCATAAAGTCTGGCATCATCTCCGCTTCTAGTTTAAACAAAACCTTTCCCCTCATGAAAGCTGCAAGGGACTGCTCAAGAGCAAGGCCCGATGCAGGAAAGATGAAAAATTGATCTTGTTTTTTATGTGATTTGTCCTGTTTTTTCCTCCATTGCACATACAGTTTCAATGCTGAAATATAAATAAGTGCTAAAAGAAATGTGCGGTTGTGCTGGACGGAGCATGAGGCTTAAGGTCATGTCTTCCGGTGCAGCCATCAGTCTTGGCTTCTTAACAGTACATCCCCCTATTGAACCTAATGTTCGAGGTGGTCCTACTGGAGTAGTTGAACTTAGCAGTGACCCCGGAAAAGCAATACTGATGAATTGTGCTTATCCATTCGTCCCGTCATCCATCATCTGTCCATACATTTATTCCCTCGTCCATCCATCAATACGTACATACACGAGTAGGTCCATCTGCTTACCTATGAGGATGAGCATGCACACCAGCAGCGCTATAAGAGCCCCAGGGCTGAGAGCTGCACTCATTACGTAGGCTGTTGCATTGCAAGACTGGATAGCTCCCTCTGTAATGTGGAAAAAAATAAAAAATAAAAATGCACTTATTAAATAAATGATACCAGAAATGAGTCAGACAGAAGGAATAATATGTTTATAATAGGGTAACAAAATGTGCTCATTATATTTGGATTACGATAAAACCCTCCTCCGGGGCCTGCAAATTTGTGGCCATCTGCAATTTTATTTTGAAAGAACTTCAAAACAATGC
Organism: Rhyacichthys aspro; assembly: GCA_036850595.1. Classification (NCBI taxonomy): domain Eukaryota; kingdom Metazoa; phylum Chordata; class Actinopteri; order Gobiiformes; family Rhyacichthyidae; genus Rhyacichthys; species Rhyacichthys aspro. Next base: position 21,218,198 of record CM072152.1, on the reverse strand, counting down.
TCAGTTTTTAGAGTCATAATTGATTTTAAAATGAGAAAGACCGTGGGCATGAAAACAATTTATACAATTGTAAAAAAATGTGTACATATTTAAGGATATGCTCTGTTCATCATATACTATTCAAAATAACACTATAAAGAAGTAGAAAACACATTTTATTAACTTCCTTGCCATGTCTTTGACTATATTTGTACAACTGCAATGACAGATCAAGGACAGTGTGTTGCAGTGACCTCCTGAGAATCACTGCATAATAATTTCAAAGCTGTTAAACACTTTCTTTTACTTGTGTTTCCCATTTCTGACTCTCTCTCAACATGGTATTTACGACTGCACTCAAACCCATCTAAGGCAGTAAAAGAATTGCATAGAAATGACACACTTGAGTAATATTTTGACAGCTTATGTTGGGTCCTGCCTCCTCGACTCAAGTCATGTCCAAACTTGAGCACATAATCCCGCAGTGTGTGGCCAGCCTACAGTGATATGAGGTGTTTGCAGACAGAAATAATCCAGTGTAGATGACCTTTACATACTCCTTGCCTCTGACCCAGAAGGTGACAGTGACGATAATGCAGATAATGGTACCGCTCCTACAGTAGCTCTCACCTGTGTCACAACCGCAGACGTGGATGGTCAGAGTTCCCGTGGAGCTGAGCGACGGTGGCCCCGAGTCCACCACCAGAATGGGCAGGAAGTACACATTCTGCTCGTGGCGATTAAAGCCTGAGCGCTGCGTTCGGATGCCGGCTGTGTTATCTAGATGAGGGCCAGAGAGACATGCAGTGAGTAGGAACGTAGGAGGAGAACACAATGTACTCCACAGTAGTTAGAAAGACGGGCATTGCATAGAATACATAACGCAATACGTATTTGTACTTTAACATCTGTTCAATAGTGTGTACTCAGAACTCTGAACTCCAATTTACGTTTTAATACCTTTTTTAATATATTTTTACAATGATAAGACATTTTAATCTGCACCGTGAGATACAGTTTTCTGATTGACCCTACTTCATCTAGTGGTGCAAAATCACACAACCCATTGACATTACTAGCAGACCATGATAATTGTACGCACACTACATAGTGCTCTTAAACATAAGTGGTCTGCTCACTTAGCTCTCAAAAAAAAAGACTTTACTCTGTGGCCTTTTGTTACAAACTGATGCAATCAAGTGGCAGCCTATCTTAAGTGAATATGGCATGTATTAACAGCAGGGAGATGTTTTACCATTAACAATAATTCATTTACATACTCTAAATCTTAAATAGTCATAACAATGGATTATATGAAAAATCTAAATAAGACACAGAGAGACCAAATGTCCCGTCTGTTATTCACGTTTTTATTCTCGGAAAACATATTGACATGGTTAAAAAAGGTGTATTTTTAAGTTTTGTTTGATTTTTTTGACTTTTTATCTGAAAGAAACTCACTCCATTGTTGCTAATGATATTGTCAAATATTTAACCTTAATATCTCAAAACTGAGGATGGATAAAAAGAAAAGAACTAAACAATAGGTTAGTAAATCAACATATCAACTTATATAATAGTCATGTGTAAAATTTCAATACATTCTTGCTTTTTTGTTGTGAGTAAGTGATACAAGAATGCTTTATCACAATCTTTGGATGAGATCACGGCTCTTGACAACTGTCAAGTCAAATCATTCTTTTCTCCACATGTGGTTTCTTTTGATTTAAAAATACTATTGCTTGTGGAACGGGATTTGACAGAGAAATATAGCACAGTTGTTCACTACAGTGTAGATAAATAACCCGTCATGAAACATGGTTCAAGGGCAACAAAAGGTGTCAGGGTTGTCAGGTGTAGCTTCAGCTTGACTGATTCCTTCAGGAAAGTCAGGTGCTTTTGTGCTATTTATGTTTATCACGTCTTTAAACAAAGTGAAAAACAAGAGAGAAAAACATATGAGTGGGAGTATTTGAAATTAAACTTCCCCACCGTATGAGCCCTCTCCTCGAGACACGGATAAATGTAAGTCAGAAGAAGGAAGGAGGCTTTGACAAATAGAGTCAGAGGAGCTTGTGGGCAGACTTGTGCAGAGAAAACCAAGCAATCCATCTCCCTGAACATATATCACCCCGTCATCCTCGTGCTTCTCTGGCACATGTAGCACAATCTTCATATTACTGTTGATCTACGGGAACTGTACAGTGTCCTTTTTAACTTTTGGACACAGCACTGACTTCTACAACAGTTCATTCAGAAAATTGTTTAATCTGAGGTGCATTTGTCAAAATTATTGTGTATACTCTTGGCAAAATGAACCACATTTTCAGTTTCTTTTTGTTGCAATTACCACAAGTGCTCAGAAGGAACAAACTGAGCCCTGAAGGAAAAACTAATTGCTGTTTTTTGTTGTTGTTTTTTTTAAAAAACACAATCTTACATGAATACTTCAGACATGCATGAATAAAATTCATTGTGCTTCTAAATCTAATGTGTCAAACTCAAATTGGTGACGATAGTTAATAAGAATCCTTTCATGGGCCAAAAATGGTGACATTTGGAAGCTTTTATTAAATTTTAAATGAAAGGTTTCATCTTCATTTGAGTCCTACAAATGTTATCTTTAACTGGTTTTAGTTGGATTTGAACAGGTTTTAAATGGATTTGATCAAATTATATATATCTTAGTAACAAAAACTGGCTTAAGATTTCATGAAGTTAAAACGTAGTGCCAAAAATATAACCTTTAAATGCATTGAAGGGCCACATAAAACATTGCAAAGCGCCACATTTGGCTCCCGGGCCTTGAGTTGTGTGTTCTAAATTTTTAAAGTGTGGGTTGCAGCATGTACCAGCTGAGCTACCGTAGCTGCTCACAGGCTGTAGAAAAGAGGTGTGAGGAATCAGGTGTCACTAGATGTCGCCAAAAACTACACACTCTGTATTAAGGATCATCGTAGGAACACTCGATCACTTATTGGATTGATCAGTTATATTGTTCTCTGGGGTAGATCTACTTGCCCTTTCAAATCAAGTTTTTATTTTCTTTTAGTAACAAATTCATTCAAATAAGGCCCATAAAAAGTGTACTTTCTGAAGTGTTTTTGCGTATTGTTTCTATTGCGTGACAGATTTTTGTTTAACGAGTTTATGTTTCTATAGTCTGTATTTTAGAGGCCCCTGGAACTGTCAAGGGGCAATAAACCAATGAAACTCACAAAGAAACACTTAAACATGACGGGCCCTGTCATTTTCATTAGTACCTTTCAAAGAATTACAATGACCAAGCTTTCGTATTGTGTTATCGGTAATTTTGTAGCAAGAATACTTTTAATATTATTGTTTTCTCTCGAGTTTTCAATGACGACTTAAAGACAGTGACATACTACACAAGCAGATGTTTGAAAGTAAAAATGGCCACTTAATTGAACATTTATAGTTACTTTATGGCAGACAATGCATCCATAAAACAACAAGGCAGCAGATGGACTATATCCGGCTTCACTTGTAGCAGCCGTATGACCCACTTTAACATAAAATCTACACAGAAGAGTACGTATCTTTAAAATGATCCCTGCCTACTGCCACTTTAAATTACTCATGTAACACACTGGGAAAAAAAAGGCTTTTCATCATTTGTGTGTCAAGGCTTGGAGACAGAACACAATGTGAGGCCATGATGGGAAAAAGAAGAAGTGACACATTGAAAGTGACAGGTTGACAAATGTGTCCGTGAAAAAAAGACACCAGAGTGGAAGAGGAGACGGGTGGGAGGATAAAATAACTCTGCGTGGGTTTTGTTGCTGTTCTACCAAAACAAAGCCAAGGCGGTTGTAGTCCGTGTCTGTGAATTCACTGACCCCACTTCTAAAATTTAATGTATCTGTATATGTGACCTTTGCAGAAAGTACAAACACAGATTTAAGTGCCATGTAGATTTTTTTCAGACGTTATCAAAGAAGGAAGGAGACAGTTCAGAGCCTCTTGTCTTTTGCATCACATTTTTGAAGTTTGCTGTACTTATCTTACCATCTTATTGAAGGTAAAACATCTTCAAACTCTGGTGTATGTTGAAAAAAGGAAAAATGGAAACTCAAATGTCAGTATGTGAAGGCATTACAATATATCAAAGATTTAATTTTAGCACAGTATCAACAAGCACAAAATAATAATAAATGTGTCAAATATGACACAAAAAGGTAAATGTCTGTCACCTTGACGTTGGCTTTTATATTAAAATTCATATGTTCATATGTATTTATTTCAGGTCGTTTAATTTTCACAATATTTAATATAGTTTTTGCATATTGCATGTTTTGGTGCAGCTCTAAAGTACAGGCAAATGAAGCTGGAATCAAACCCAGGTCACACGAGTGAGCAACCTGACTCAGCTTGTGCCTATCTAGGAAACCAAACAAATCAGATCTGAAAGAACAAGGGAAATAGAGGTATATTTTCTAAAGTATGTGTTCAGTTTTGCACTAAATATGTAGAGTACACCATGACTGATACTGGAAACTGTGACAAAAAGGCTTAGAAAGTAGACAAAAAAAAAAAAAAAAGCACAGTGTTGGTTGTGTTGATTTATATGACTGTGAAATATGATTATTCATTTTATTTTATCACCTGGACCACTTGCTCAGCCCACGTGCAAACAAAAGCCGCGCTGAGAAAATGAAACAAAGATGCCAATGCTATTATGTATGGTACCTATATTGTGAGCTGTACAAAAGGTGTGTGTGTGTTTTATGTAGACGTTGCATGAGGCCCTTTCTGCCTGTCTACACAGGAGCTTGTGGATGGGAATGCAGCAGACTCCCTGCCTCCACGCTGTGACATTTCCCTATAGCTTGGGCTGCTCCCCTGACATTTTCCTGGTGTCAGATCAATCTTTATTTAGCTACATGTCACATTCACTTAGGAACACGTCTTTAAACGATGGATCTGCAAAAACGCAGCATCAGAGGGAGTCACAAGTGAGTAAGAGACACAGAGATATCTACTGTATTTATATACATATATGTATATATATATATATACATACATAAATAAACAATTTCTGTCATTTCCCAGAAAGCACGGAACAAACACAATGTACAGTATACGCCCACTACTGATGGAATTAAATTGGGGGCACAATTAAGTAAAGCGTGAGAGAGAATGTCTGGGTATATATAGGTCCAGGGAAAAAGATAAGAGCTTACATTATGAGTTGAATTGAGCAAACTTTTTAAACAATTGAAGTGAAATAATTGTGTTTCTGCAGAGGCTGACACTATATTCTAATAATATAACTGTGTTGAACGCTAGAACAGGTGGTGTTTGTCTTAAAATAAAGATAATGGCATCTTGATGATAATACTTAAAAAATGCACTCCTGGGATGGAGGATCTTCTGGCTGAGCACTGTATGAATTTTCTGAAGTTTTCAAGCATCAACCATCTGGCATGCTGATCGAACCATTGTTGTTTTCTTGTCGTTATTGAATCGTGTATTTGCAAAAATAACAAGCTGCCAATCACTCTGGAGATGTCACCTCAAACTGTTTTGTCGTTTGCTTTTCCAATCGTTGTCAAAACTGACACTTTTACATTTTGTGCACATTTTGAATCACACCCACTAAAGAAATGCACTGTATATTCTGGTTATTCTGGTGCCACTCTGCCCTGAACAAAGGAGGATAGGCTATAGCCACAGTCTGTACTCAGATAAAAGCACCAAACACTGCCATCTGCTTCATTAACTTTGTAAAAACTACTTTCTCAATTGGTGTAGATTAGTAAAGTACTGGGTTTTCACATGTTAATGGACAATTAATTATCAAAACTAATGTCATTTAGGTTTGTTGCAGTTTACATTTAACACAATTTAGATGCATATTTTATGTCCGACTGAAAAAATTGTGTTGAAATTTTTTGTGTCAGTCCTTAACAAAGAAATGACAGATCTATGCCTGGGTGCAAATGCAAATACAAGTCTATAAACTGCTACTTTAAAAGAGTGAATGTAACCCATCAATGTTTATGATGCATGCTCTAGACAGTTCCATGTGCAAATACACAATAAATTAATTAAAAAAATGCTGATAATGCTTCTGTGCAGTGCTTTAAATCAATCAATGACCTTCTATTCTTACCTTTGACATCCCACAGGGTGAAGTGTCGATTGTTCGAAGCCTCAGGGGCCAAGGTGAAGTAGAAGCGGTGGCCGGATTGTGGTTCATCTCGATCCACGACACTGATGGTGTGAATCAACTGAGAAAAGAAACAAGACACAACAAAAGAAGAATGACTAAGTGTAAGGCTGAGCTTAGATTTCTGTTGAGATGTAGTTTGTGTAAAGGAGAGACAATAACAGTAGCACTTTACACTTTTTTATTCAGATGTCTTTTTGATGAGGTGAAGGAAGAGTACACTCAAGACTATACACAAGACTAAAAAGAGAAAGTGCAATTCAAAAGAAAGAAAATCTTCTCTCCAAAGTCGAATCTTCTTCTTGTTAAAAATGCTTTATCAAATTACCATAATGTCTTTCAGCAAAATCTTTGGGCAACAGACAAAACCAGACTTCTCCAGGCTCCTGTATTTGTTTTTTTTTTTTTTTTTATGAATACACCAAAATATAAACACACCAAAGGAACACAGCAGGAGGCAAAGTGGAGGGGGCCACAACCTTGAATCAAATGAAACAATAGTGGTCCACATTCACAAGATAAAACTCAACTGTGATCCCATTTCGAGAGCTCTGTGAGTGAGCTGAACAGACATCAAAAAGCCCCCGGAGATGCTCTCACCTCAACACAGGCCGCTCAGTCACAATTCATCCTCCCCTCGAACCATTACTCTGAAGCCAGCGCCACACCACCAGCAGATAAATGATATTTCCACATCACACACAGCGACAAGTTTCTACCCCAATGGAAACTGACTACAAGGACATGATTGTTTCTTTTGATTTACGTATAACCACGTAAAAACAAGGTGTTACTAAACAACAGCATATCATAAATAACAGCTTATAAACATTTTAATTTATTTGGATGACAGTTATTTTGGGTCAGAGCTAATCATCCAAGCAAAGCCGTCATTGTGATCCAGGTCGACATGACAAACTAGAGTGGTAATTGTCAGTATCAGAGGCAAAGAGCATGAGTGCACTGAGAGCAACCACCATCAAGAGAACAAAACATCAGTGTATTCACCGAAAACTAAAAAAATATAGAGGTACCATCTGAAAACGGGACATGGAGAAAGGACTAAGTATTTTTCATATAACTCCACTTGTTGTAAGCTCCACATTAGATATATCAACTAAAATGTGGACAGACTTTGAGCCAAGCTGCAGTGAGTTAAACATCTACTGTGTAATGGTTTAATTAAAGGACTTGTATGTGTTTGTGTACAATAAATTCAGCTATACTCATTTACAGAGGCATTTAGAAATAGAGTTTGAACAGCGATTTCTTCAGTAAGCAGCGTTGTATTCTCCATTTAAAGAGCCAATTAGCGCCCATTTATCTACTTAAACCAATTTTGGTAAAAGAGTCCTATCAACTCACAAAATCAAACAGACAGTGTTAGGATTTATTAAGAGTTTGTAAATCAAGATAATTCACTGCAGAGAGGGCAAACAAACATAACTACGTTTATTTGAGGCCATAAAATGAGAGATACAAAGTACACAAAAAGTAAAAGCACTTGCGCAAACTATGTGTTGCAAAGAAAATAAATTGCTTCAAAACAATACCAGCCATGGGGAAACAGCAAATCAGGATGACAGGGCAAAACAATCAAAGCTCACACCAGAATGATTTGCAAATGCAGGCTGAATCCCTCGTAGTATTTTAACAATGCTTCGAGTCATATTCACAAGTGTCTTCATGACAGGAGCTTTTATTTTTCTCATTTTCTTTCTCGGCTTTTGAATATTTGTTCAGCAACAGTTTATCCTATTCATGTCAGCCTTTTTAATTTGCTTCCTGTGTGAATTTATTCAGCCAATTACTGGGTTCATTCACCATACATTATTTTTACACATTCATTATCAGTCAACCAAAATGGCGAATTGTAAGAAGTGTGAGAGTGTGGCATTGAAATTTTATATAATACATGGATAATATCACATTTTCCTATAAAAACACACATTTGGTGCCTATTATGTAGCTGTTACATGTGGTATCTATTGTTGTTGCACTGTTCTGCCTTATTCCAAGCTTCTAAATTAATTTTGATCTAGTTTTTTCCTCTTCACACAATGTCCAAATAAATCTGTCGCCAGGCTTTATCACGGCCTGGCCTCCTCCCACACTCTCCTCTAAACATACTTACACAGAGAGGTGAACCGCTCCGAGGCAGTGTTAGAAATCAGGGGAGACAAACATGACAAACAACCCCCTGAACTCCTATTAAGCCAGACATTTCTCACAATGATTAAAGTGCAATGTTCACCGGCTGTAATTCCTTTGTCTGGTCTCACAAAAGCTCGCCGGATCAGATAAGATCGAAAGAAATAGATCAAGCCATTATTCAGCTTCAGTTACGGCAGTCTTCTCTTTAAGGGGCAGAGGACTTCCAAATGCTAAATGTTGCCCTTATTTATTAAAGTAAGCCTTGCTCCATGTCTTCCTGCTCCACCTCCGTGTCTCAGTCTTTCGGTTCATCACTGTACTTTCTCATTTATTGCCCTCGATATGAATCAGTGTGAATTTTGTGTCCTTTTTACTGTACATGAGCTGAGGTCGAGTCATTTATTTGAAGCCAACACCAAGACAAAAGCTCATAAAAAATGTCATCTGTTACGTCTGTGATCAAGACATTTAAATGATTACATTATTAAAAGTAACAAATGTGTAGAAAATAACAAAATACACAGCTTTCCTTTCTGTTCACTGGATGCATGAATTGGGACTACATGCATCGTCTCTAGATGCATGTGTCTGTTTTTTCTGATAATGATGTCTTCTCATGTTTTCTGTGAAGATGATCTGGGCTATATCTATTTGAACAAACCATTGGGGCAAAAGCAAAGACCAATGTGGCATGTGCAAAGCCTTGTCTTCATTGGAGCAGTACTGTCTTAGTCGAATATGTTTCCATTACCAAAAGGGCCCCGAATCAAAAAGTGCACACCCATACTACTTTGAGCCCCGGTCCCAAGTGTCCCATCATTTCAAAAGATAAAGCTACACTGCAGTCTGTTGATTGGAGACAGAAAACAGTGTCACATTTATGAGGAACAACTGTTTTGGTGTCATACAGAACACATTTTGTAAAGTAAAACATTGGATTGACTGACTACATTGTATTAAACCTGAGCAGAACTGTAGGAATAAACAGTGAGACCCTAAATTGAATGAAATTGGCAGAGCTCTATGAATGTCACGTTCAGAAAGCTGCGAATGCACAGGAAACAGTCTAATGTTTACTGCGGCCTCTCGTGCTGCTGCACACGAGGATTTACTCTTTTCTTTAGATTAACTATTGGCAACACATCCAGATTTATGAAAGTCCACTTCAAATACTATTTACATGTCACATAGAAACACTAGTTTTGTTGCTCCTGTGTGCTGTCACTGTTTTCAAAGTAACAATGCTCTTCTGGACACAGCACAGTGAAAATGCAAGCTTTTTTTTTATGTTACCTGCTGCACAACTCCGGAACAACTCCAGTCAAAACAAGTCTCCATGTATGTGCCAGGAAATCTACTTTTACGAGGTACAGGTAATCCAAAAAGACAGCTGAGATAATGTAACAAGGTAATACCCACATTTGTATATAATGCTGTTTTATGCACATGTTGCCGGTGCTAAGCTGAGTCGTTCATTTACGGGGCTGAATAATGAGCTTGAGAGTTGGCTATGCTAAGACCTGTGTGACTAAGCTACTGCAGAGCACACTTCCGGAGCGTAATTGTAGCTTCACAATAAACAGCTTCTTAGTCCTGACACTGTAGACAGAGAACAGGCTTAGTCATACCCACAGCCCAGGGGAGCTTACTTTGTAATTACAAAATGCTAAAGCGTGATTTCAGGGTGAATCAAATACTTCTTCCTCGGCTCAGAGCTAGAGCTGTTCTCGAGTAATGCAGAAACACAGATGGGATAAAAACTGCTGCTATATTAGTGCCGTTTAATCATCTTTGATTCTCTGGTGATTTTAAACAAAGTAGAAGCCATGCAAGAAGGTCATTATTTCACAGACAGGTGTATATCTGTGTATTTCTTTTGTTACTGCACTGTTTCCAGCTTTTGGATGGTTTTAGGCAAAGAACCAATCCAGATTAAGCTTCATTTTGCATATTTTAAATTAAGTTTCCTGCTACAAATACCCATTGATTATAGAATTTAGACCAGAAATGTTGTAGACGTTCTGGTTGAAGATAATATAAAAGGGATTGCTTTTCTCAGTACCTCTGTCCCTCTTTATTACCTCAGCAACAATCTGCAAAACTAGCAAAAAAATGCTGTATTTAAGTGCATTGATCCATTTCACCAACACATTTGATAAAGTGATGCTATTTAATTGAATTCCATTGTACTTATTGTTTTCACCTGAAGCTGATGTTTAAAAAGGCATAAGGGCACCATGCTGACAAAGACTGACATTTCCTTCAAACATAACTTTCCAAAAACTCAACTCTTTTCATTAAACCATCCTTTCAATACAACATACTGTCTCTTTATTCTTTTATTTAGATGCAAAGAGATAAAACAGTGCCACTTTGATCAATAAAAAATAAGTAAGCAGCATGCCAAAATAAGACTTGAACTTATCTTCATCATCTCTGAAATCCATACAGGTTTTAACAAGTCTAAAGGTGAGGCGATAATGAGGGAAGGAGAAAACGTTACAGAAATAAATTTATCATCATGTGAGGTTTTTTTTTTTTATAGAGCAGTCAAAAAGACATAGCAAATGAGCATTGATCTGCATTATGTGACTGTGGCCTCAGCGGGGGGGACCCTCGGGGTGGCATCTCCGGGTGAGCGCAAACTGCTGATAGAGAAAGGTAGCGGCGTATACAACGAGCATGTGGGAGTTTATCGAGCAGCTAGCAAAGCTCCCCGAAGCACAATCACCTAATTAGATTTCTATCTAGCGGTCCCCTTTCCTGACCCCCTTAAATCTCCGGCATCTGTGGAAAGCAAGACGGAGACACTTTCCCAAAAGTAGCACCCATCTGCAATCGAGGTATTTGAAAAGGTCAAGGTTGGGAGGGAAAAGGAGGGGTTGGCGAAGTTCACATTTGCAGCAGAAATCAGGCTTTTCACAATTGCAGCGAGGAGGTAATGAAGAAATAAATAAATAAACACTCTTTGTGAAATGAGCTGAGTGCCTCGGATTCACTAAAAGCGTCAGAGGTGCTTTTCCAAACATATCTATTATTCTCAGTGGTAAAAAAACAACAACAAAAAAACATCCAGTTAGGCATTAAACCGTCGTACAAATCTTGGCTCTAGTCCAAGATGCAGATGCAGTTTGAGCCAATCCACCAGTCAAAATGTTAAGATGTAATTTAAAATGTTTCCAGATATAATAAGGTCGCCTGTTTTGATCACACTTAGTCAAATCTGTGCTCATGCATGTGGAGGCTACTGGCCTGTCTGATCTTTCCACATTATTCCAGAGACAAAAGGGAAAGACATTTGGTTTGCAGAACGAATGAGTCACTGCGTCTCCTACTCACCTTCTGAATTATTTGGCACGAATATATCTCTGTGCTTCTCCTTTGGCTTAATGTCCCCATATAGACCATTGTATATGAGTCTTTGCAAGCTGTCCGCATTCGAATGCCATAATTTAACTAAACTCTCAATGGGACATCTCTTTCTCTGCTAATGATGTGTATGTTTGTGTTGTTTTGTGTGTGTTTCATGGAAGAAAGGAACTTGTTTAAGGTCAGGGAAAGATAACAGATACAGGCCACAATCTGTCAGTGGCCCTCTTACTAGTCAAATCTAGAAGGAAGTTTTGCCTTGTATCAATGGAGATTTTTTTTAGAAATAATCCCATAATACTGAAGGCCACTATGTAATATATAAAACAGCAAAATGCACGTGGACTTATGTTTTCACTGAAACATTCAACATTTCCCACTGGACCTCTGATCTGATCAATGTACAGTATTGGTGTTAGTATGGACTTGACTCAACACAGTCGACTACAGAGGAGTCAGATCTTCAGATGTGAGCTAAAGTACCTATTGGTGATACTAGTGGTTTAACACAAACATAGAGAGAGATGACAGAACAAACCAATGGGAGATGTTTGTGAAGGTATTCATTCATTTTAAGCTGTTGTGACCACGTGTCTGATGACCCAACATTTACCCCTGACTCTGACAGGGGCAGGAGGTTGACGGAGCCGTGGCCAAACGGAGGTGGTCTGCCGCAGTGACCCGCTCAGCCATCTGTGAGACGCAGCAGTGGAGCTGACAGGCCTCCCCTTCCCCGGGCCATACTTAGTATTTGGCTCTGCACCAGCCTCTTTTTCTGCGCACATGGCTCTATATGATATCTGTCCCTCTGCATTCAGTCAGATAAATACCACGAGGTGGGCGAGGAACGGCTGAGGGGCAAAGGCGCTGCGTTCATGTGGCGTTCAGTGAGGTGCAGCGGGTCGGGAAAATGGCACTGCGGATCTAGAGCTGTGGAAATCAAAGTGATATTTTAAGCTTATGAAGTCTTATTACAAGAAATGTTTGGACCAGTACTTCCACTATTTTTTTCTCTGATTGAGAATGAAAGTTTTGCTTCAAATGGACCACTATGTGCAACCTTGAAAGCACATTACACAACTAAGAGTCATTAAAAAAGCTTACTTTGCTTCAACTCATCTATGATTTTACCCCATGATGCAATGAAACACAACAGCAAGAAATACAAAACCCTGGAATATGTACGCGATTACGGACATTGATTATGTTTATTTATGTGATATTAGTTCAGTTTTCAAAGCATTATGAATTTCCAAACAAGCTTTTGAGTTCAATTGTGCTTTCAACTGCTTTAATTACAAAGTTGTCAAATATAATTAGCACAGACTGTTAAAGACTGTTATTAGAAATGTCAATCATTTAATTACTCAGTCTTTTATGATGAATGCATGGGTGTGTCTATTCTCTACCATTCACTTTCACATTGGCCACTCCATACAGGCTTTCCTTTGTAGTCTGGGCATAAATTAAAACAATAAATAGCATTAAACGCCAGAGCTGCACATAAAGGATGAAGACAGGCTTTAGCTTTTGTGTGAAGAATGTGTTTAATTCAGCCGTTTAGCGTCTTACACACAGACAAAGAATGTCACTCTCACCAGTCATGCATAAATGCATAATGTGATATATACTGTTTGTTTAGTATTTCTTGTTTCTCAGACTAACCACATAATATGAGGGATAAAGAGACAATGTGATCTTTAAAGAATTGGATTAAGAACAAATCAGTGTCTCAGTGGTAGGCATTTTATTAAGAATAAAAGAAGTGAGAACGTAACATTTTTGCCCAGCCTTTCACCCTGGAAAATAACATGTATTGCTTAACTTTTTGAAAATGAAATATCAAGTGGCTTGGAAGGCCATGTTAAAACAGAAAAGGTGTGAAGCAGTTTAACACATTATGTCATGGCCTTGGTCTGAACTATGTCTCTAAGGAAAAGCGGCTTAGCCTATGTCACCATTTTATATTATTCACTCCTCTGCCAGCCTTCCCCCTCCCATCACACGCATCCTGCCGCTAAACACAGAACAGAATACGCTCGTGTTGCCAGCGTTGAAATGGGATCAAACCCAACCACAGTTAAAAGGCTTAGGTTAATCTGATTTTCTCTGTGGTTCCACCGAAAGCTAGACCTGAGCCAGGGAGCTGACACTGTGTGAACGAGAGCCTGCGATAACACAGCGCACAAGAGGAGACAAAGAGACGGCGCTCATTAGCCGAGTAAAGCCCGAGTTGATGTGACACATTAGGACTGGGATGTGTTCATGCGTCATGTGTACGAGTGTGTGCTGCACTGGAGCTTGTGACTGACAGGAAAACAGGAGAGACAAAAGCAATGAATGGAAGATATATAAGAATAATGGTCATGCAAAATAGGAACACCAACATAAAAATCCAGTCAGGTGTTGATGTTGTTTATGTCACCCATTAACGAATTTTACAAAGTTCTAGCACTTTTCTGGAGATGATGTTCCAGTAGGGCTTATTAGGTGAATGTGTAACTTGCATATGAAGGGACTGAGGGATGCTCACACTATGGCCACTTGATCCATGTCTGAACGTGAACATCTACCTGCTCTGTCCCACACAGGTCTGGACTCACACTGCCACAGGTCGACCTGGGCCTGAGCACAGTCGGCTCATGTAAACAAGCTTTCAGCTACAACAAGAAAAAGTTCAAAAGAAGGCATCTAGACATTGTTTTTGGAGGAAGAGAGATTTGATCCTTCATCCAATGGACAACAAAGATAGTTTATACCTGCTTTTCTAGTTTAAATAGAGATGTAATAATGTAAGTGAAAATATAAGGTCAATCTTACAGGACCAATTGTACCTATTTCCAGATTGGACTAGACAAGTAGACCTAGTTTCTTCCAGGACTTGTGAGCAACTAGTTTAAGCTCTTGACAGATCAGTTCCGTTTTTCCTTTTATCAGCCTTGACAGGTGCTTTTGTAAAATATATATTGTGCAAGCCTAATTAATTTTAACAATAAAATAAGCAGTTGTAAAAAGGTCCTGCAGGTTAACAACTGAACACATCACTACTGACCTTGTTCTAACCTGAGTGTTTCTTTCCACTGAGGGCTGTTGAACCAAGTTCACTGGGTCCAGAGGTACATACCGTACAATAAAGAGGGCAGCTTGTATGTCTCTGACGTCCATTTCAGGTAAAAGAAAAATTGACTTAATTAGGCTCATTTCCGACAACCATAGCTCTGAAAAACTGTCCAACCTCCGGGCTGATAAACAACATTTTTCAAAGCTGGAAAAATTGAAGCATTTCCTTCATGTATCTATGTTTTCCTTTATGTTGTTATTTTACTAAACAGTTAAATGCATCCAAGAAAGCAGTTTTATGATGTTAAGTAAAGACTTTCTTCACCTGGGAGACCTGATTATTCACATATTTTCATTCATTTATATAATATAACAAAATTAAACAGGATCAGTGCAGCAGATTTTATTTTCACCTGAATCTAAACAGGGTACAATCAATAATACCTATTGATTATCCAAGGTTTAGCTCACCAGGCTCCACACAGTATGGTACAGTATCCACATAGTATTTCATAAACTACTTTAATAAAGGACACACCACCAAACAGCCATTATAAAATGCATCTATTATAAAATACACTTTTAGTAATTGTTCATAACATTCCCTGACCCTGACGCTTAGATGCTTCCATAGAACACAAGGTCAAATAACTAGAAAATTGTTAAAAATGTAATGTTTATTCACATCTTAGGTTCAGATGAGGTAGTGCTTATATTTCCTTGTATGACATCATTGATTTTACTCAGTTTCTCTAAAATAGCTAAAAATGCACCGTGTTTGTGGCCTCCACCTTTTGACGGATTGTGGGTGGTTTCATTTGCAGCTTGAATTGGATCGAGCCAAATTGCTTCAATCAGACAGATGCCAAACAAGTTCATTAGCACCCAGGAGAGCAGAGGGCTCAGGGAGGGCTCAGGGAGGGCTCAGGGAGGGCCCAGTGCCAGCGCTCCCTTGTCTTTTCAACATTGTGAATAGAATTTTATCTTTTGGATACTGAATGGATCTACACAGAAACAGTGATCTTTCATTTTTCACTCTGTACAGTAGGCTTGTACTGTCAAGACCGCACGACACAAAACCCAGTCATGACTGAGACCAAGAATCACTAGGCAACAAAAAATCCAAACACTACAGTCTGCTGTGAATCCAAAGTCCAAACTTATGTAAATAATTATTATTACCATTATTACCATTATTATTATTATTATTGGGTCTTTTTTTACTTTATAAGCAGGAGACCTCTGTCTGAGACAAAGTCAAGTAAAATAGGTTTGAGTTTGATAAGTTAGGACCAAGACTGGATTCTACAACACTAAAGGCCTCTTGTCCCAAACAAAACAAAGACTATTAAGTGGATGTAAAGATTTCATTTACCTTTTGCTTGTAACATAGACATCTGGGATACTTGTTCAAACAATTGTGCCTTTGGAGGGATATTTTGGCAGTGTTAAGTGTACTGTCTGTTAGGATGAATTTATAGATATACACACATAGTTGGACAAAAGCTTCATTTCTCTCTATGAAAATACTGGTGAATCATCAGGTCAATAACACTTGTTTTTTTCCTAAAAGTAAATTTGCAGCATTGTAACCATTTATTAAATGTCTATTTTGAAAATATCAGAGAAGAGAAAATACTTCTCAGTGTTGTGCAGTGAGCACTCCTGAGGCTGAGAATGAACGTTGGGAAGACTTTGACCCAAAGCAACATTTTTATTCAATATCTGCCACAAACTCAACAGAACTCTGCATCAGAATGGAGAAAGGAAAAGGATGACATGGAAAACAAATGGAAATATTAAGGCATACAGTTAAATTAAATGATAGAGGTGCATAATACTAAGTGCACTTTTATGTAAATCACCTCTCAGTCTTTAATTATTTTGTGAATATTCCATATTATTTTGCACTGAATTAAAAACCTTTCCTTTCACAATGCTTGGAGCCAGCAGTGATCTTTCTGCAGGAAGACTAATCATGTCGCCGTGATTAGGAGCTGAAGGTTAATGTGGCTCTTGCAGATGGGAGTGAAGCGATGTGGGAGTGAGGTGGGAGTGAGTGAGATCGGACCAGACAGTGCTGTAGTCGGAGGCAGGCGCTCAGTGTTGCAGAGGCACAGGGGGGCCATAAGCGCTTAAGAGTCTGTGGATCAAGCCGAGCAGCGGCCTGAGCTCATTACATGTGTAACTGCAGCTTCCAGCATGGAGGCCCCTTGCTTTTTTAATTATTCCTTTGCTTTGCACATGATAATTGGGTCCACCTCAGCGCGGCGCCTGTTGACTGAGGGGAAAAGAGCCCGTAATGGGTCGGTTCATTTTAATTGTGATCAATGAAAAGAGCTTGCCTCCAATGGGAGTGGAGGCAACCTTAGTGGATTTTGTCCTGGTTCTTTCAAACAGACACGCACCCGAGTGATGCTGGGTAATGATGCACGTAAAAGTCATTCACGTCTATCCCGTCTGTAAAGGAGTATTCACATGCACCTGTCTATGCTTTGGTCTGGATGAGAATGAATCAACAGTGGCTGCTAAATCCACAGCTTTTATTAACAAAGTAAACAAAACAGGATTATAACTTACTTTCTTTTGCTGTAAAAACAGCCAAATAAAATATCCAACAGACTGAAAAGGAAATAAATATTTCCTGAGAACAATTTTCTCCATCAGAAATTATGCCTTTGCCAAGATTCTGTGTAAATATATCTCTGGTTATGAGGTGGCAGAAGAGGAAGTATGCAATTATAAATTAGTCTGAAATTATAGCAATATACTTGCTTCATAAAGATGAGAAACTACAATCTGAATACAAATATGAAACTATGCTAACTATGGCTTTAATCACATTTAATGTGTGTCTCCCTTGCCACAAAACAGCCTTGACCTATTGAGGTATATGGACTGTGTCATTGAAGATGGGTCCTTGAACTTGTAAAGAGGAGCCACCATGAAATAAACTTTTTGTTCAGCGTGTTTCAGAAGTACACTATCATCAGATCACTGTTTTTCTTCTTGAACAACTAGGAACAACCAAACCACAACCAAGACTTAGCTAGTTTTAGGCCCATTGAACATAGTCAAAGTCATTCAATTCTTAAACCTTGCACTTTCCTAACTCCAAACCAACTTCAAAGAAAGAGCATTTACTTGAGGCCCAACAAAGTACACTCGAACCAATGACATGTTACAAAACAAACAAGATAAATTATATCATTTACTAATGGCCATTAGGGCTTGGTTTACATTCTCTTATGTTTACATTTGTATTAACTTCCTTAGTCCTGCTGTCCATTAAAGAGGACATGTTGTACAATTTCATGAAAATATGTTCTGATTTATTTATTTTTTGCTGCCTAACACTCTTTTTTTATGAGAATACTAGCATCTGGGCACTTACCTGTCCCGGCTTGGCGTCTTCACAGATGGATGCTTCATATGGTGTGGCCAGCTCCGGCGGATTGTCATTGACATCCAATATGCGAATACTCACAGATGTGTGGGAAGCCATAGCGTGGTTATCTATAATAAACAAATGAGAACAAATGGTAATCAAGCACAGTTTAAAACATCTTTGAAGGAAGATGGGCAGCTGCAAACTGTAGAGACTAGGACAGGGTTCATATTGGGACAATAAAGTGAGAGAGAGGGAGACAGATATATGTGACTTATGAGAGAGAAAACCTGATGCTGTGATAGTTGTGATTTTTATTTGACAAGCTGTCTACAAGGCATAAATAGTGAAACATTTTCATAAGATAAAGGCTTGGGTCAAAGTAATTTCTTCTGTGAAGACATATGCAGCTTCTGGTTTGGCATTGCCACTAAGAGCTGTAGCGTTTTATTCTAATGCCACCTCGAATTGCCGCCATTACCTGCAATATGCTTTTTGTTGCTATTGACTGACAGGAAAATGGAAGCAGAGATACCATTCTTTGTCTCCAGATCCTCACTATCAGATAATGACACGACAGAACATGGCTGTTTAATAGTCAAAGTGCAAGATGTGTGCCTCAGTGCAGCAATAATGACAAATAAATGTGTTTGACAAAATTGTGAATATTATTGTGTTGTGTACTTTCAGCTCCTTGAACCAGTCGGATCTTAGGGAGAACAGTATGATTCATTCCCAAGACACGTGTGCTTAACAGTAAACATGGGAGTGGATAAGACTATATAATTATAATTAGTTCAATCAAAACTCACTCTAAATTACCCACTAACTTGACTTCTCCTTGAATCTTAATTTCCTCTCTTACTCATATGATGATCCTTGTTTTATTTTAAATATAAAACAGCATATATAGTGAGAACGCAGCCCGAGGCTCTGTGTGTGTGGTGTGTGTGGTGTGTGTAACAGTGTAAATGAACTATTTAGTTGCTTCAAGTGCTGGTCTCGATACCTTGGTTAATTAGAGTAAACAGCTTATGAATAAATCAGTGTGTAATCGTCATTAGGTTAATGCATAGTGCATGGTACAGAAAATACAAAAACACTCAGCCACTGACAATTAATGAATCATTCATACATAAATCTCAGCAATAAAACTCTAATTATATGCATCTAAAGAGATTCAAACACGCACACTTACTGATGTGTAATTAAGAGAGGACTTAACAAGGTCTCTATATCAAAATACATTATGATAAGGAAATACATTTGGGCTATTAATGGTGTGTGTTGTTTATTTAACAGATAAGGCTGAAGAGAAAGCTGTGTAAAAGCAGTGATAATGGTATGAAGGTTAATGTTAAATGATGTATTTCTGTTCACCATATTTATCACTTTAATTAATAATATCATAACCAAAGGATAGAGAAGGGATTATTACATTTTCTGTTTTCTAAGTGTGAGATGAAAATGAAGGTTTGGGTAAATATCAAATAAATATTTTGGGGTAAGAGTGAGACTGCAGTGAAGAGTTATTTTCTGGATTGGTTTGATGAACTGTGGAGCTTTGGGGCATGTTTTTTTTTTTTTTTTTTTCCTCCAAAGGGAAAAGGTCAGCTTAGGGTAACTATGGTGCTAAGAGGGTTTCAATATTTAGTTAATATGGGATATATCTAATGTAAATATGTAAACACACTGCTCCAAACATCAAAAGTGTAAACCCAGACAAGCCAAAGCTACTTCCAAATCTGAAATCATGTCACAGTCTCCATCCAGTTTCTATAATGTGTTCCTTCATTTTCTGCCACTTAAGGATTGCTGGAGCTAGAGCCTATCCCATCTGCTTTGGGTGCCATCCTGGACTCTCTCCACTTAATCATGGAGCATGCAAATGGTTCCACAGACAAGTATGAGGGAATGTAAGTATGTAATAAGTTATAATTTTAGTTTTTCCACGACAAACAAGCATAGATACATTAGGCCACACAGCCAAGCAGCAACATGTTACTTGAATGTACTGTTTTAAAGTCTTAAAGGTATTATTATTTCTGTGGTGACCTTAATGAAAACGTTACATGCACACTCACATTCTCAGAAACTGCAAGGACGTATGCGATTTGAAACAGCTTTAGTCTGAGAGTACATTTTTTGCATTCATGAGAGCTAATAGCAGTGAAACCTGCTCCTTTAGTCACATTATTTCCCTGATCTTCTTGAGCACATGAGCGCATCATAAATGACAGGAATGCAATGTTGTTGTACAAGTGCTGCATTGTGTGGAAAAATGACGAGCAGGTTCATCAAAGACAGCCAGGCAAACCCATTATCTACAGACAGACATATTCTCGAACTCTCCATCGGAGTGCTGCCCAGCGGAGGCGCAGCGGCTAATGAGAATGCTGGTCTCAACTAATAGCATAATCCTCACATCAATGCAGGATTTTAATTGACTGCTTTTTGCCAGTGCACAGACATATAAACGCACACAGCGCTTCAACAGCCAGATATCTTTTCTCTTCTTCCTATAATTTTGTCTCCACATTATGCCACTATCCCTGCTGTGCTAGAAAGACAACCAGCTATCATCAGATGTTACATATTTTACATTTCAATTCCCAGGATTGAATAACAATGTGCCCCGCCTCTACCCTTCCCAAAATCGGTCTGTGGGGAAAGGGTTATCCATTCAGAAAGGTTCATTCATCTGGACCAAGAAGCACTGTTCTGAATCTGTCTTCAGATTGAGGAGAAGAATAAAGGGATTTCAGCAGATTATTGGCATGCTCTGCATCTGTGCAGCACTCACCAGCTGTTACAAATCTCCCACAATAACTCAGTGGTGGATCTCTGAGGCATTGAATTACAGTGACAGAACTTGAGGGGAGACAAATAAAAGTGTGTCTGGTCCATGCATGTGAGTGGGCGTATGTCACCAGTGCCACGTTTCTGGTGACCAAATGGTTCATCTTTTTCCTTTTGCTGGAGGAAACCTTTTGGTTTAAAATCTGACTTGAGTCAGTGGGTGAAATGCAGTGGACAGCCTCTGTGTCTGGTGTTTTCGCTGAGCCACAGGCCGGTTCAAACAACCTCACAGCGACATGGTATTACACCCATTTTTCTTGCTGTTGCATAAGTGTAATATGAAAGAGGCGCAATCCAAATTTGTTACAGTGAGAGCTGCTGTGTGGTTTAAATATGACAGCTGTAAGGTTTCTATCCAAACAGTCCTGCATCACAAAAAGAAATGTGTTTGTGCTGCAATAATAATCCCCAAATTCAATGCTACAGTTGACATTTCCATTTCAATATTCAGCAAATTCTTTTCACCTTATTGAAAATACACATGCAGCTAGAAGTCTGCATTCTTGGATTTGCATAGATTTTGGCTGAATGCAATAACAAAGCAATGTATATGACACATACCATCTAAATGCTAACCAAGAACCACCGAGGCTTCACTTCCTTCTGTTAAAATTGTACAAAGTAGTAGACATGTTTAATAGGCATGGGTTCATAGGGACAAGAACAAATGACTTATCAGTACAAGCAACCACTTTAGAGTCACGCAGAGGTAAGGAGTAGAAAATTATAGATTGCTTACTGTGGCTATGCAATTGTTATTGACGTCAGTGCTTCTTGAAAGTGTCTCTTCATTTATTTGTTGTGTGGAAGCAATTCACCTGGCCCCCAAAGAACACATGGCTATGCTAGGATTGGTTTTTTTTAGCTTTACAACCTCAGTGGATAATTATAGCTTTTGGAAAGTCTCTGATGGTTTGACTTAATTTAATGAGGCGTTGGATTTTAAAATTATTTTTTGCAAGATACTAAACCTTTGGAATCACACCAGCACTTTAAAACTTCATTTTTGTCTAATTAGTACTCCTCCACGGTATCTAACCAATTCATCACCTGAGAACTCTTTTGTTTGTTTGTATTGAACAAAGCCACATCTACTTTTAAAATGTAACACACACAAGTTTTATCAAATTCAAGCAAGAAATTGTCCTAATACTATTGTGTATCCAAGAATTTTTCATCAAATTCATCAAGGACAGTCAAATAAGGATAAGTTGCATTTCCCATTCAGGGCTCTAATCCATAAAGCACTATTTGGCAAAACTAAACAGTGGCAGCTCTCCACTAAGCATTCGTCATTGTAATTTGGGGCTAAAGCGATTAAAGTGAACAACTCAGGCCTTGCGAGGAATTCTCTGTGACCACGTTCTCCTGAGCATGAACACCGTTTGACAAATTAATTATGTCACCGTGCAAACACAACTGTTTGAGGATTCAGAGCCACCTCTTCCTCTGTGTCGGCCATGACAGTAAGAGCATGTGAGTGATTATATAACACGACAACTGAACAGAACAGATCGGCCGGGTCACAACCTCCACTCCCTGATTACACATTATTATGTCTTTGCACTTCTTGTTGACGCACTGTGTCTGCAGGAAGCGTCCCCAGCATTTATCTGATCTTTTCAGAGCTCACATCATTTGCAAAAATAACCCCTTCTGTTCTACTTTGTTGCCCAATTTCATCTCATTCTGCCTTCCAGGTTAATACCAAACACGTATTGTGCACTGCAAATAGAAGCGGCTTTTGTGCTTTCCATTTTTCTTATGAATTTTTGAAATGTTGATTGAAAAGAGACACTTATCTCCCTTCACAATGTTGCAACAAGTCTGTAATTCATTTGGAGTTTCACTGAATTATGTTGGGAAGACATCAAAATCAAACAGAAGCATTTGTTTGCCAGGCAGCAAGTAAGAAAAGTTACAGTGCAGAAAATGTCTCTTCAGAGATAAAGACTTTCCAACTACTTCAGTATCTTTTTGCCCTCCGGGTGATGCTCATTTTTTTACTCCTACCTGTCTGGGTAAGAAAGCAGTTTTGCAATGTGATATCATACTTGCTATCAGTTCTCTAAAATTATGTGTCAGTCTAACTTAGCTCGATATGTTTCTATGGAGAAAAGTGTCAGAGAGTATAAGGACTGCTGCTGGTGACAGTGCCGTTAAATGTTCATCCCACATTAGGAACAGTCGATGTTCTCTAAAAGCAGCACTGTACCGATGTATGCCTGACACAGTGACACTGTCTGCAGAAGGAGATGATACGTGTGAAACTGGAGATATATAGTATGTCATTTATGTACATGCCTACGAACAGTCTATAGTTTTGTAGATTTTTAGTTGTTAAAAATGTTTGTTTCTGTTTGTTCGTCTTGTGTTTGCGCCAATATGCCACAACAAATGACTAGTTCTCTGAAAACCTGTACCTGGCAATAGAACTTCTGATTCAGATTTGCGTGTAAAAAAACTTATGGAAAAAATAAGCCACGCTTCCTTTAACAAATCACAAAAAAAATAAAATAAATAAATACAGTCATTATGTTTCTACTGTTTAAATGTTTAAAGGCTGTGTTAAAGTTTAAAGGTTTTTTCAATAATTGAATCTGTCGATAGCATCATGAGCTAACTCAGTGGCCATCATGCTTCACACTTCCTGGACTATAACCTTTTTTTTTTTAAATAAGGATCTTTAGGCTCCATAAACTCACAGCTTCAAAGGTCTACTGTATTAAGTTTACACAAGGGGCATCAACACACTGGGGATATTCTCTACATCATATCGGCAAAATAATTGAGTGCTGTGAGTTGCTCTGAATCCTCTTTTTTTTCCATTTTGCACATAAAGCAATTGACATTGAGCCCTTTTTGTTTTTTCCCTGCTGTTTTGTAGCCAAGGTTAATCTCAGGGCACAGACACCAAACACTGTGAGAAAGCTGTTGTCACTTGTCCAACAGTGATACTATGGAAACAATAGTTCACAGGTCAGTAATGGACCGCGGGAATAATTAAGGATTGTGCCACTTACAGCTCTAGTTTAACAATGTCAGACAAGTTGACCTTGTCTCCAGTCTTAATGAGCAGGGAAGACAACAAAAGCAAAATCACAATGCAGAAATAGGCCCTGGAGTTAGATGCTCTTCAAATATTTTCCCCCCACTTCTGTGCTATTCCCATTTCTTGTGGCCTTTTCTATTTCATATGTCTGTCTATCATCCGTTTGTCTGCCTCCATCAGTCACTAGACAAACATTTTGGATGGGAGCACTGATGACCACTCATTTTGTCTGTCCGGATGTTTCTTTCAGAAGGCAATGCGAGAGGGTTTATCTATCAATTGCAGGCATGTGTTTATGTCCGATATCGAAAGGGGTAGGGCTGCTTGAAATGTTTAATTAACATTAAAATGTGCCTATGACATAATGCCAAGCACAAAGAGACGCTGCACAAAAGCACTCAAATTGCTCTGGGAATTACAGCTTAAAAAAAGAAAGTCTAATTTTGTCTTAATGTCGTGTTGAGTGAGCCTGCTTACTCTTCAGTTTAGACTGCATTGATTATTGAAGTACACAGAGGCTATATGAGGAGAACAAATATGAGGTTTTGGAATGTTTATTGCTTTTCTTCTTTCTCTTGAAACTAGTTACATGCTGAACACTCTCGCACTTTCACTGCAATTTAAAAATCATTTCAACTGCACTCAAATATATATATATATATATATATATATATATATATATATATATATATATATATATATATATATATATATATATATATATATATATATATATATAAAGCAAAACCAAGCCCCTTTCTTTTTCCCATTTACTTCTTATGGTATAGTATTAATAATAACTCCTTGGCTCCTCCAAGTTATTACATTCTTCATATTCCCTGCTGTGAAAAAGGAGCCTGTAACACAGAATAATGCAAAATCTTTCAATTTCATTTTCTGTCTACTCCAAGACAAGTGACAAAATGGTGACTGTATTACCCCCTGGTGCCAAAAAGATGACAGCGATGGCTAAAACCGATCTGCAATGCCCTTGACGTCTTCTGAACTCACCAAAGACAACACAGGCGTGTGTAGGAGTGCAACAAAGTATTTCTGAAAAGGCCACATGATGCTCTGCCCTTAGTTGGACATAATTACATTTGCAAAAGTATTGCAAAATAGACTTTTTTACTGTTTGTAAACAAGATATGCTGCATGCACATTTTGCTGGGATTTGGTGCACAGCGGTACATGCTCGATAAATTAAAGGCACGATTTGGGCAAATGATGACTGACTACGTGTGTGTGCTGACAGTGAGTGGGTAGAGAACATTAGCACGACGCTAAAGCTAGGCAAAAACACAGAGAGACTATAGCGTCCTATCATTCCTATTATTCTTATCCTATCACACCTGCTCATAGTAACTAACAGAGCTGCCAATGTTTGGAGTAAAACTTGAGTTCACTCAGTCACACACAAGTTCAACCCAGTGTCTGTAATTTGCTGCTCATATAAATGAATTAAAACATATGCTTTTGCTGCTTTTGTTTCCATGATATGCATTTATCTTTTTGATGACGTCACTTGTGAAAGAGGCTATTGCTCTATGATGACATTTATTTTTGGTGGGCATCCAACTGTATCATAACTATCTTGTTTCATAACCCTGAACCTTTACAATGATTCCCGACCCCATTTACTTTACAGTTACAGTGTATGCTTTCTTTATCCTCTTGTGTCTTCCCATGTGTCTGTTAAAAGCTGCAGCACTTTGTGGCTGAAAATGTGTCAAAAGCTTTGCTAGCTAATGATCAGAGAGTGTGAGTTTGTCTGTTATCCCTCATCGCCCCTGGTGGGAGTTGCAAATGTTGGACAGATAACTCAGCTTGTGCAGCGAGCATCACTGGCAGGGCCTCTAGACAAAACAAAGCAGTTATAACGGTATTATTTCAAAAAGTGGCTGTGTATCATTTAAACAAATACAGATTTCCCTGAAGACAATTGCATTAATAATAAATCTCTTTATTTTCAGCAGTGTTTCAAAGAAAAAGTGAACCTTGAGCATCGTTTGAAGAGACTGTACCTGCTTCTACTGCCTTCACTGTGATGTTGTGCCAGCCTGCAGTCTCTCGGTCCAGGATCTTGCCCAGTGTGATGGCACCGGTATCAGGATCAATATGAAAGATCATTTCCTGGTCTGTCATCCGATCAATAGAAAACCTGTGGAGAGAAAGGAAAATTTACTCCACCTCACGCACAAAAACAGAATTTATGCCACGCAGTAATGTCATTGTAAAAATCCATCCATTCATCAACACGTACTGACAGTATAGCAAAAAATATCCCACATTTACAGTTCCCCAGGGAATAGCAGTCCTTTCAGACCGATGGCAGGACACTCTAATGGGTTTTATGCATGAGAGCCACCTTTCTGAACTGGTCTTCTGGCTGTTTGCTTTGTGGTGTCCTTCTGCTCACTGACGCTAATGGTTTATTGCTCTTCACAAGGTTTTACAAAAAAAAACAAAAAAACAAAACAATTACAAGTACAAATTGTATGCAAAGCTTACAAAATGGGCTATTTTGCATAAAGCCTACAAGACCTCCTCTTATTTTAGACTGAAACTGATTGGCGCTGCAGTAGGCCGTGATTGCTAGTGGTATAAAGCGATTCCAAAGGTCAACTCCGCCAGCACTTTGTGAGTTTTCTGTTGATATCTCTTCAGTGCAACAACTTGACGTCTTTGCTATTGAGACAAAACTGCTGCTATTACACGGCCAAATGATAGCAATTCAAATTTTACACATTTCAATGTAATGGTACACACAGACGCAGCATCTTAAAAGCATTTTGTCTTAAATTTAGACAGATACTCCTTTGACTCCATAAACTGTCACATATGAATGTTTCTTTTATGCTTTGGAAACTCACTAATGCATCTCCCTTTTTTTTTTTTTTGGTTATATGAATCATCAGAAAAGTGCTGAAAGCTTTATTTGTTCTTACTTTTTTTTCCGTCACATCATCTAAACAAACTCAGCCTCAATGAAAGAACAAGAGCAAGATAGATGTCTGGTTTACTCATGGCCACATAAACTCTAATAAGGAGCCTAGGGTATTATCATCTCTTAAACGTCTTTAACAGTAATACCAGCCATTGTCCAGGTCTCAGGAGAGGAATAGTCACATGTTGTAGATATAGAGCATATTGTCAAGGGGCATATGTTAAACTGCTGGAAATGAGTCTTTCCATGTATTTTAGATTCTATTGTTGTGTAACCCCAGGATCCCACGGGGGCTACAGCGCTGCCTTAAAGCTCAGAAGAGGCTTAGTTCATTCGTGTGCACAGCTTCAAGGCCCATGGGAGGACTTCAGTTATCAAGTGTACTGTCTGGTTGAATTTCATTTTTGATTTGGTGAATGCAGGTTCCACAGGTTAATTGTGTTTTTGTAGTCACTTTAGAGTCCCCGGTCACAGTGGGATATTTTGATTTTGGTACAAAGTATGCATATCTTACCAAAGCTTTCAACATCTGATCTAGTGAAAGTAAGTGTTGTGTGGAGAAGCAGTGGTGTTATTAAGTTGTCCCGTGTGGATTTGTCCCACACGTCCTGTTTGGAACTGACTCGATTGGTCCAGATTACATTTAAACGTGGTATTGACATGTAACATCGATATAAAAATTCAACTGTTAGTTGAGTTTTGCAGATGCCAGTTTTACTACAGGACAATATATTCTGAGATGGGACTTTTCGGTCCCTTAACAATTTTTCCCAGATAAATGCTGAGTGTTGTTGCTTCCCCGTTTCATTTCCCATTTTTAAACAAAACACAATAGCTAAACAAAATATTACCTTGTTTGTGGCACAGATGGTACATTTATCTACATCATCTCTGCACAACCGTAAACATTTCCTCTAAAAGTGACAATAAGCTCTTCATCTCACATTCTATCTAAGAGAATTTTTGACAAGTGCATCTAAGATGTCTGCCAAATATCTGTTTTAGCTCGTTGAATCCTTCAAATCACACAAATCACTTTTATGGCAGGTTTTATATGTGCTTCCATCTGCTTGATTTGGTTAATATCCAACATATCTCAATAATGCTGTGTGGTGATCATACACATACTAATTCATACATATTTTGCATGAAAAATGTATAAGACAGAGGAAGATTTCTCAGGTAATGCCAGAGGCTAATCCAGCGCAGTAGGGAGCTTCTCTAATCTTCTGTCTTT
The DNA here is from genome assembly GCA_036850595.1 of Rhyacichthys aspro. Taxonomy (NCBI): domain Eukaryota; kingdom Metazoa; phylum Chordata; class Actinopteri; order Gobiiformes; family Rhyacichthyidae; genus Rhyacichthys; species Rhyacichthys aspro. The sequence continues at coordinate 21,189,960 of CM072152.1, read as the reverse complement.
TCATTCTTTTACACTTTGACTTCCTCAAAGACATGAACACATACTTGAACATTCAACGTGACCACATATTCTCATGTCACATTCTCTGAGCTGGGGGCTTTTGAGAAACAGTGAACGACAGCGCTGCCATTGTGTTGTACTTTATTACACCTGCAACTGTGAGCCTCATGCATTTTTAATCGGGGTAATTTGCACAGGCCCTGCGTGTGCCGGAGTACACTCTGTCAGTGAGACTATCCAGGCCCTTATCTACATTCCCCTCTCACACTGCAATTGCTCTTCTGAGGACATATAACCACTAAACCTTGGTACAGAAGATTACCACATGATATGTTTTTATCACATACAGTTGTAGGGGGAAAAAAAAGAGATATGTCTTTATATGGCTTTATCGTCTCAGGTCGCACATTCACAGGTGGGCTTCAGTTCATCTTCAAAAGAAATTTGCAAGAGTAAAAATGTGCCTCCTCTGTTGTGCAAATGTATTGTTTTTCTTTACATATAGTGTAATGTTATGCCATTAATGTGACTATAATACAGTTTGTGTTCTATTAAAATAACCCACGTGTGTTTGTAGGGGGAGGTCATTATGTCAAAGTGTAAAACACACCACAACAGGTACTGATCATGGGATGTGTTGCATGAGCCTTAAAACAATGTTCAAAGTTAAGGTGAAGGTGGTTGTACTTTGTCCCATGAAACAATCAGGAAGGTTATATGTACTTCTCTGTTTTTATTTATTATTTTATGAGCCCCTGAACTCTCCTCAGGTTAACAGATCATTACTAACCAAATGTGAGACAACAAACATGTTTTTGCGGGACACCTTACTGAGCTGAGTTATTTGATATGTTTTTATTATTGGCCAAAAAGACAGCGGGAACAGAGAATTCACTCTGACATCGCATTACCTAAGAATAGTCTATTCCCAGTCCTTATTGGAGCAGCATCTTCATTTTTAGCCAAATTTTCTGTGTTTCATTCAAAGTAAGAGAAATTCTCCTTGTCTTTCACAGCTTTGCATTGTGGGTGGAGCTGTTGTTGGCAGCAGTGACCAGCGACCTCGTGTTTGAGTATTTTTTCCTACCTGACGGGTTTGTTCTTTACATCGGGGTCCCTAGCGCTGACAACACCAACCACGGCTCCCACTTTGGCGTCCTCCTGCACCTCCATGATGGTGCCGTCTGCAGGTTGAAAGATGGGCGGCTCGTCTACATCTGTCACGCTCACACGGACGATGGTCTGATCCCTGAAGGAACCCAGATCCACGAAGCGCGGGTCCACGTGTTTATTCACCGCCTCCACCACCACATTGTGCGTCCTCTTGGTTTCAAAGTCCAGGGGCTGAAAACAGACAGTGATGTGTGAGTTTAGTATAAGACAGAAGTCACTCACAGCGTTTAGGATCCTGCTTTTAACTTTTGTCAATAATGGATGTTAAATAAGTGGAGACTGTGTCCTTTCAAAACTTGTAGTGCTAAATGGGTTCGGATAAACGTTACACAATAATGAAACCAAAAGCAACAGATGTGGTTTTGAGTGAATCAATTTATCTTATAAAAATCCATAAAAAGAAGAGAAAAACAACACTGCAGAAGAGTTTCAGTGCTTCATAACTTTTAACAAAAGTTGATCAGTAGCACAGAATTGCCTTGCCAGAAATAGTTTATTTTGTTTATTTAGTTTAGTGTGTGTATTTTGTCCTTGGAACGTTTGAGACTGAATTGGTTCAGATTTTGTGTTAGACAAGCGTTAGATTAACAATGCCACATGAGGTATATGCCCTTCTTTAAACCCCCCTGAAATGATTGTTTTTGGTTTTGACTGTCTGGGGCTAGAGTTCATGGAGTCTAATTTAATATGAAACAGAGAGGTGTTGTATAATTATTGTAGGCGGTGGATAAATCAATGGTCTATGTTTGTTATCTAAAGGAGCAGGACCACAGCTCAGTCCCGCCTCTTCCTGCCCCAACCTTATTAATAGCACCTGGTTCCACTTCACCTTGTTCTTGTTTCTGTTCCCCTCTGCCCCGCCCTCCTTCATCCCTTACTTCTGTTTTCCAGGTATCGGGAAATGCTGAAGCTCGAAGCGACCTACCTCTCATAAGCCCCAAACCGCCCACCATCACCAACTTCTCACTAAAATCTTTTGCCTCATACTGTGGTTGTGGTCCTTGCTCATAAAATGGCCATTAATGTTTAAAATGCTGTCTTGAATTGTCAAGAAAAGTCCTGGGAAAATATGTTGACCATTAAAAAGTGTGGGATTTCTGATATTGCTGCAGCTCAATTCTGTTTCTTTATTGATGAAACCTTTGATGCAAGTTTCAGGTGAGATAAAAAACACATATAGAACTGATAATGCTCTTCAAGTTGTTGTTGTGGCATATGCTAATCATAGAGCCATCACTTCAGGAGCAGGACTGCCACATTGTTTGACAGTCGGCTGAACCACTGCAGCCCTTTGTGGGATGGCACTGACAGCACCTGTCAAACACCGGGCAAACAATGATCAGGAGTCAACAAAGACCTCTGCAGTCAGCTGACACTTTATTTTTCTTATGCAAAGAGTTTTTGCTTCCGTGAAGAGAAAGACTTTTCTGTTAGAACTAAAAAAAAAAAGATACTCAGTGAAATAAACGGTTATTGATTTGTGGCTGAAACATTATGAGGTTTTAACAGGTACCAGACAAATGTGAGTGGAATGCTCTTAAAATCTTTGGAGAATGTCCACAAGAATTATGGTGATATGGTAAGTAAAACTTTGTGAAAGCTGGGTTAGTACATACCTTCTTGATGGAAACAACAGCTTCTTGTGTCTCGACATTAGTGGTGACCTTAAATAGATCTCCTCCTTCTTTGATCAGGTACGTCATGTCCGTGTTCTCGCCCATGTCTGCATCTGTGGCCATCACGTGTCCGACCGGCGTCCCCACAGCTGCCCCCTCTGACACCGTAAACTGATACATCTCTGAAAGACAGGGGTGACAAATGATTCATAAATCAATAAATGAATGAATCATGAATCAATGAATTATAAACTAAAGCGCCAAAGACAAAGCAGAGTTTTAGATGGAAATGTGTGTCAGTGAAATGTCACAAAAGGCTAATATAGTCATAGGATATCAAGCTTTAAAAGTGCATTGTGAGAAAAAAGAAAGTAGGTGTATACACCAAATAGCCCCATAAAATGTTATTGCTTACATCACTTTCTGTTCCTTCAACTGTCCAGAGCCGACAAACTGAGCACTACTGGAGAAGAAGCATTTGTGTTTCTCTATTGAGCAACAATCAGGCTTAACTCATTTAGTTGTATGCAAATTTTAACTCATCAGCTGACCTACTGTCACTGAGTTTGTTTATAGACGACAGCATGTCCTTGTCGGGCTTCTGTAGGTGCTCACAGTCTGTAGAAAATGTGAATGGGTTTGCAATCTCTTGTGTCTTCTCTAGATGCCATTAAAAACTACACTCTGCACTTAAGTATTAATTAAATCAAACATTTTGTTCACATTCTCAGATCATTATTACTCTTTATTATTATAAACTGTCATTTTGTTGGTAACCAAAGGATAATTACTGAAACACATCAAAGCAGTCGCTGCATCCTAAAGCCTAGCCATTCCTCAGACTATACAGAGCAGATACTATAATCCTGCAGAGTTTATCCTTCTGACTGAGTAAATATGATTTACTGAGATGAGAAAGGGATTTACACAGAAATACAGAAAGGTGTGTGGAGACATATCAAATACAATCAGGCAGGCTGTCAGGGGCTGTTCTCCCAGCTGCAACAAAAGTAATAGTGTTATGGTTTAAAGACTTTAAGAAGAGGATGAAATTAAGTGCTGCTGAATCACCACTAAGGAGAGAAAACACTATTTATTTGCAAGCAAATTGCTCAGTGGTATTCATCATCCAAATGGTTTTGTACTGAGATGAAAACAACATTAGCTGCTTTTGAAAATGACTCAACTGACAATGTGCAACAGGTTCAGTGTCATATTCAGAAAAAGCACTGTTTGTTTAAAGTTAAGTGTTCTGTTTAAAAATGTATTGTACGTTTGAAGCATATAGAGAAAGTATTATATTGGCCTAGTAAATGTCTGTAGTGATTTCTCACAGTGGTGAAGGTGACAGATGCCAAAACACATCCTTTAATTTATGTATGGTTGGTAATTGAACCGGGAAATACCCTTTTTTTGCAAGAAAAGCCCTTTTCACACATTCTGCCCAGATGTAATAAGGGTCATTTCACCCAGACTATCCCCTGACATTTATTGAGTTCATATATGCCATGAATAGCCTGAGAAGTGGGGGACGGGAAGAGGGTGATGCTTAATTAACTTGACTGAGCTAAGATGAAGCTAACAAACAAATGAGGTGACTCCTTCACGGCGGCGGTTATTAATGTGCAAATGAAACTACAGTTTACATGTGAGCAACGCAACCAAACAGCAGAAGGTGAAGTACAAACAGCTGCAGAGAGGATGAGGCTTCTGTTCACCACCGAGCGTCCACTGATGGTGTTTGTACGTTAGAGTGACCCGGGCATGTCACTGTGGTCCCTGAAGGATCAGCTCCGGGTGTGAAAAATAGGGTGGGAGGGGTTAGTTACACATTCAGGTCACACAGGTAGTAACACCATCCAATCGGGATCTCAGTGGATCTGTAAAAGGCCTAAAGAAATCTCCAGTCTGAAAATTGAAAGGTTCCAAACGATGGTCAATCAGGTCAGAGATGGAGGGAGGGTTGCTCCATTTTCTGCAGTAACAATATGAATGTTTCTGATGAATAAATAGGTGGTTAGTTTACAGTCAGTGGTGGCTGATTTTGTTTTTAAATATATATGACTTCTCCCTTAAGATGTGTATATAGCAGTACAAACAAATGACCTGTCGCCTGCCTTTGTGACTTTGCTTGTTGCTACAGAGTGCCATATTAAAGCTATTTAAGTCAAAAGCACCATGATAAATCTATAACATTACAGTGAGGGCACAATCAGCTGTATTGATTCAGCGTTCTCTTGAGCCATGCACAAAAAGACAGATCCATTGTGCAGCGAAACGCATCAGTTCTCCACATTTGAAAGACTATTTTGTTATGGGCTGCAGTTTTGACTGGGCCATAAATTTGAAGTTGGGGGAGTTTTCTCAGAATACATCGCTGCTATACAGTAGTCCATGCCACAATTTCTTATTGGTGTCAGTGGCCTGCAGGTTACAAACAATATTGTGTATCCTTTATCATCCCCTGTTTGGATGCTCCGGCTTTTACCTCCCTCATTATTTTTCCTCCATCTTTTTCTGCTGTCTACTTTTTTTTTTTGGCGTCCTGTGTACATCTCATATTGTGCAAAGTCAAGGAATGTGCACCAGAAACTCACTCTGTGAAAAACGCGGTGGGTTATCATTAACGTCTGTGATCACTATGGTCACCGTGGTGGAGCCGGAGAGACCGCCCAGTTGTCCTGCCATGTCTGTTGCCTTGACGACCAGCTCATAACGATCCTGAGTTTCACGGTCCAAATCTGCCACTGCCGTCATGATGATCCCTAAAGATGGAGAGACGAGAGAAGAAGCCATGATAAGAGGATAGAGGTTACATTACTGGTTGCCACTTAAGCAGTACTCTATATCCCTTCCTGGTTTGGATATCAACTTCTGCTAAGCACTATATTATGAGCCGCACATCCTATTTCACCTCCGCAGACTGGATGGAGAAGATTGTGTCGTGTTTGCGCCTGTGCAAATACACGATTTTATAGCTGGGCTGTATTAAAATGAATAATATATAGAGGCAGAATGAAGGCATGCCTCAGCCGCCCTCAACAGCTCCTCTATGGCGGCTGAGATTGCTCTCAAATGTGAGAAGTGGGTTTTGAGAGAGCAAGTAATGGACAAAGAGATACTGATATGGTGGAAGGCAAGGGAATTATGAGGCTTATAGTGATTAACCAAAAAATCCAGAAGATTTAGTGACTTCAGCAATACTTACAGCATTGCATTGCATTGCAATAGAGTCAGTGATTGACATAAAACAGGGCTTTTGAGTGAGTGTTGTTGACAGCTCCAACCAGTGCAACTCACAAACAAAACAAGTCTAAAGCTCAGTGGCTGTATGTTGAGCATGTATTTGTAAATACGAGAAGTGGTGAAATAATAAAGTACCTTGACTGATCATTGCATTCTCAAACCAAATGTTTCTGTCGACTTGTTCTGCTCTGACACTGACAGAGCTTGATCATTGGTTAATCATTTTATCTTTAAACTTTTTATATATTTTGTCTTGGTTTGATCATGCTATTATTTCTCAATGAACTCAATGATATGAGTCCTGACCTTGGGGCTGTACATGGGACACAAAAAAGTGTTACTGGTTTTAAACAATAATAATTAAAATAACAATTACATTTAACAAATACATAAAATTATTACATACAATAATTAAAGTGTAGAAAGAAACACTTAGGGTCACAGTTAGGGTTTACCTGTACTCCATCATGAGCACTGACTGGATAGTGAGCATATTGTTACTCTCATTGTTATTAATGTTATTATTGCATTTCTTTCTTTCTTTTTTTTTTCAAGAAATATAACAATTCAAACTCAAAGGATTGGGTCTCAAAAACCTGGTGCATCACAGAGCACCTTCACCACAGGATCAGAAACCCCACTGAGCAAACGTTACCAAACTGTGAATGAAAACAGAGCTGTTGACTGAAATCCAATCTGACAATGATCTCTTCTCACGGTTTAAGACTTTCTCCTTACAAAATAGAAGTACTGTTTGATTTCTTTAGATACCATTACGGCGCTGTGTGTCTCTGCAACACAATCATAGACTTACACCTCTTTGTATAAAGCAGACCCTTGTTGGCCCAGCTCCACAAACATCTATGGCTTGTTTTCTGTGCAACAGGAATATCATTCTACTTTACCCTCATGGGATTTTCCACTCCACAATCTATCGATGCATTTCCTTGGCTCGGGGTGCAGTGTCACTCACAGAGGTTTGCATTGTGTTGGGTACACAACTCAATGATTTCAGTCACATTTAGCTCCCAGGTATGTTCTATGAGTTACCAGAATACTGTAGCATGTAGCAGCGGAGTAAAAAGAGGACGACAAATGACACGTCCTCTTTCATCCACCGAGCGCCAGAGGGGAGACATGTAAATTAGGGCTGTCAAAAATAGTCCAATCCATAACTCAGACAGTATTGTTGCTGCAGCATAATATTCAGTCAGTTTATTCAGTCTTTATGCACTGATGTTGCCCTTTGACTAGTGCTATGTATGAAGTTTATAATGCTAATATGATGAGCCGGTAAACTATTGCTTAAGTAAAGCCAAGAGAAAAGTTAGATTACTTTGACAATGTTAAAAAAGTTGATTTTCCATTTTTTTTTCCTAGGCACTAATTGTATTTTTTATCCCTTTGGGCAAACTGCACTGTGAACCAAAGGATGCACCCATATAGCTACTGGAGCCCACATGAATAAAATGGAGCCTATTTTATCATTTTGTTAAGACCTTAGGCATCTTTAACCATGAAAATGTCTCTGTTGGTGTTTTGTTGTTTTGGAGCATGATGTGGGAATTAATTGCTTTCACGTTATCTCAGAGCAAAAAGAAATTGATTTGAAAGTCAGCCAATAATCCAAATATTGTTCAGTAAACTATTCTCACTTTAATGCATTAAAGATTACAGTCACATTACAACATTATAAGGATGTAACAATGGTTAGATATTGATTAATTTATACATATTTGTGAGAAAAGTCAAAACTTATACATAGCTTCCCTATAAAAATGGCTACTCCAACATGGCTACAACAGTAAAATAGTTCATTTATAGTAAAATGATGTCAGCGTATGTGTGAGTTATATTAATGAGGCATGGTTTGCAGCTGTTGGGTCTCCTCCTCGTGTTGACCCTCCAGACATGCACCTATTAGGCTGGCCTGTCCACCTACGAAACAAGGAGGGGGTCGTGTTGGCGAGACAGCAGCTGGAATGACCCATTGAGTCTCTTGGCTGGTCCCACCAAAGCAGAGCCATTTATCATCCAGGCACCAGGCCGACCGAATCAAAGCGGAGCAGACCAAAAGAAGGAATGATTAAAACTTTTGTGCTTTTCCCTTGAGGGGCATTTAAAGGCAAAACCGACGCTAAGCTACTCCTCAAAGCCTCTGGGTCAGGACTATAGCTGCAGCATGTCTCAGATCTATAGGGACATCTTTAGGGACATTTTCCATATAGCTGGGTTCTGTGGTAGTTGATATACAGTATATTAAGTAAATACAACCGTCTTTGTCATCCATGTAATGCAACCAAAACAGTTTTCTGTTCTTTTTTAGAGTTAAATGGTGCAAGCATGAAAGAGATAAACAAGTATATTTAAGGCAGTCTGCACTGTGAAGATACTTATTATGAACCAAGCAATGGATCCAACAGCAGAAAAGCAAAGCAGACCATTTCTTCTTACTGGTTTATCGCCAGACAGTCCTTGCCTCAGAACTCATTTTGCCAATTAAATAGATTCTTGACTCTGCCAATTTGTTTAGTCGGCTATAGAACGACAACCACGGATGAAAACTAATCAATAAAGTTGACTCAAACATTGACTCTTAACTGTGAAAATGAACAACTGTTGTTCATATGCAATCGTTTAAATGTCTGCTGGTTCTGTTAACTAAAGTTGTGTCTATGCCAAGCAGTCTGGGCCATATGGTACTTGATTTACCAAAAGAAACAGCCAGTGCTATAACGTTTGAAATCTACTGGCACTTGTCCAATTGATTTTGTGTTTTTGGCTGTGATTCATGATTGGATGGGGACTTTTGGTCTCTGAGCCTAAGATTGGACGTAGCAGTTGAGGTTACAGAACTAAATCTTGCCAGGACGTAAGTGTGCAGCCATGATGATTCTTACCAGTGTGTTTGTCGACAGTGAAAAACTTTTCTCCGTCCAGGACGCTGTACACCACCCGGGCACTGCTGCCGTACGTGGGGTCATCAGCATCTATCGCTGTAACTTTTGTAACAGACGTTCCTGTAGAAAAGAAAAATATTACAGTTACTTTTCAAAACAGCTCAAAACACACCAAGGAAAAAAGCAAATGAGGGGTATGTTTTACTTCAAAATGACACTTTTTTTTAAAAAATTATCACGCCTTCCGTTCACTCAAACAGTGGTCACAATGTTACTCATAATGGGATCTGTCACCGTCAATGTCTTATGCTATACAATTTAACACTGGCCATCAAAAGAGCCTGCAGCTCACTCGGACATGCACAGAACTTGAGCATCCAACTGTGTAAACTATAGCTACTTTTATTATTATGACAATGACCTAAATAGTTAAAGTTAGTTGTCAGGTTGGAAATGAGGTTTCATTCATAGTGTTGTGTGTTTATTTGGATGAACTTCTATTAGTAGTGATCATATCTGCAAAAGAGAAGAAGTGGTAACACTGATTTCTTTGCACATAATCTTCTGAACAGAGCTGAGGGGTGTCTGTCTTCCACTGGCACAAAAGTTACACTCAAAGATGAAAGTAATACGCAGTTGTGAAGTCAGTTTTATACCTTCAAAGGACATTAAAAGCTTGAGAATTCTCACAAACAATCACTTGTGATTACCAGCACTTAGGCAGAAAATAAAGTTGTTTCTGCTAAAAATCTAGCAGCAGTCATTATTTCGAACACAGTTTATCATATTATTTGTCAACAGTTGGCAAACACAAGCCTCAGGCAGCAACTACTCAGACGCATCTCCAGATTTAGTCACACATTTTAGTTAAAGCTCAGCCTACAGCTTAGAAAATTTGAAGATGCTTCCTTTTTAGGTTAAATGCATCTCCATGTGCCCAACCCTTGTCTCCATAAATACTCTCACTTACAAAAGAGTGGAGTATATAATAAGAGACCTTCTCAGGTGGTATAGGTCCTCAAGGACAAGGAGTCAGTCTTTGTCTCCGTCCCTCAGGCCAAGGCAGTGGGTAATTACTGACAGCTGGTGTTGTCCACCAAAGGTCATGGCTGTAGCCTTCTCAGAGCCCTGTCATGCTACTGTCTAGCCACATAATGGCCATATGCTAATGATGCTAATTAGCGGGAAGTGTCAGAGCACTGTTTGTTTCCTGTCATCCGACGGAGCTCCTCAGGGGGAAAGGGGGAGGAGAAGCCAGTAGATTATCATTAAAGTCACCCGGCCATTAAATCAGACAGCTCAGATCACTATCCTGCTGCGGTCACCTATAGAGCACTTAGTTTCCCCGGTGTTCACAGACAGCTGGCAGGATACTATCACTAACACTACTACACAGCCTTCTTCCTCATTTCTTGGTAAGTAATTGTTTGCAGTTAGACCAAGCAAAACTTCACCTGGAGGTTTATAATAGTTTTTGTCCAGACTAAAACAAGACCAATTCATGGCTGGAACAAGAGAGTACTCTGAAAGTCAGGGCTTCAGAAAGAATAGATAAGAACGTGGCTGAAATGTAAGAATAGATGACAGGCTGCAAATTCATAAAGCAAAGTCCATAAAGCAAATCTCTTGCATAAACCTATGAGCAGCCCTGCATTTAATAATTACAATGAAAAAAAATATAGAAATTGTAGTCTTAGCTGGTCTTAATTTAAACTCCTTAGCCTCTGTTAAAGCCTAAAAAAGTCTTACCTGCAAAAGCCTAACAAAAAGTTGTTTAGAAAGTGAGTTTAGCTGAAAATACACCAACACAAATCTAACCTGTTATAAAACATCACTACATTATAGTCTCTGCTAAGCAAGGTATGATGATTTTTTTGCTGGAATAAATAACACAAATAAAGCATCATTTTCATACCACACAAAAGCTGGATGGTTATGCTTGTGTGAGTGTGTAACCTTTAATACTTTGTCATGGGACCCTACAGCGGTTGTTCTTTTATCAGAACCTGAAGGCGAGGAAACACACAGAAAGGATCCACATATTTGTTTGCATTCAATACACTAAAACTATTGTGCGATTTGTGACAAATCTTGATAAAGCACAAACTCCCACTGAATTCAAAGCTCTCCATTTTAAATAGATTGGGTTAAGCACCTAATTCACATTCAGTCCAAGCAACCCAAAGTACACAGCAGCCTGATCCACAGAAGACCATGATACGCTGCTTCCCAGGCAAGGATGACTCCGATATCTTCCTTATCATATTAAAAACATACAGCTATGGCTTTTTCATTACTGGCTACACGCAGGGATTCACTAATTCTGCCTACCTGGTACCTGGGTCTACTGCTGAGGGTCCAACAAAGTCATTTTCTCATTTTCGTCTATGGGATTACTGCCTTATCTTAATTTTCCCCAGGTAACAATCAGTTTGACGCTCAGCTGTTTCGGTGTATGGGCTGGCAGCCACGTCAGATGGCTTGGAAGGACTATATAAATGCAAATGTTACTTTATTGTGTTTATATTAAAAAGAGAAGTGCAGCGGTGAGTCTGGCACTTGGGTTCTTATTAAAGCATAGCCTACTATTGGTGATTTCACTACAAAAAGTCATTACTTACAATATGTGTTGCCATGGTTAATACCGATGCAGATTCCTTAGATTTCTGGGAATTCACTGAGATACAATCCCAACATTTGACTTGTACACACCATTAAGTCTTTCGTTCTTACTTGGTCATGCTCTGACCACTAATGAAAAAGCATGTAGTGGTCACAAAGTTGAGAATAAAGCTTGACAAGTGTAAAAATGGATAGACTCATTTGTGGAAGGAAGTTTTTTCCAGCTCCATCTTTTCAAGCCATTCCTGAGCCACTAAAACCTCGAAAAGACCATTTAGACTCTTATTGGTTCCCAACCCGACTACTGCATGTTGGAGTAAACCAGTTTCCTCATAGTCACCTCCAACTGGTACAAAACACTGCTGCTTGACTGTCAACAAACACTCGTAGACAGAATCACATCTTGGGTCCTGAGGTTGAGGCACAGAGGTAGCCATAGACCCCAGTGTTAATCCATCTGAGTCACTGTTAGTTTATTGCCAGCTCGGGGCAGTTTACAAAGTTTTTCTCAAGTAGAAGTTTGGTTGGCAGTTGGGTTGGAGCGTAAAACCACCCACACAGGAGTTAGCGTCCTGGCACCAGAGTTACTGCTGAGGTGTGTGAGGCTAAGAGCAAATTTGTTTAGAAGAAAAGTTTGACAGAACCATGCTTTTGCCATTCTGGTTATAGATAAAATGTTTTGGTCATTTGTGGATAGATTTCTGTAATTGACTAAATATCATAATCATTTAAAAGTAAAATAAGTACAATGCCCTGTTGTGTACACAAAAATAGAAATAATTCATTAAATATGCATGTAGCTTCACAGGATGCTAAGATCTCAGGATTTTTCTTAAACTGTTAATGATGGGCAAGATTGTAAATAAACATAGCCTTCCTTATGATGCAAACATGTCTCAGACCAGGACTCCAGTGGATCTTGATGTGGAGTGTCCTCTGTCCCGTCCAAACCACATCTAACCCAAACCTAGGATCAAGTTCTGATGAGTCGCCAGGTCCCATTTATAATCAGCTTCTATGTGATTACTTGTGTGCCCAGCTTTAGGGTGAAACTAATTCATGCAGCCTGCAAATATTTACCCAAAGTGGGTTTCAACCCCAAAGTTAATTAAGAAAAATCTTTATCATTTGAATTTACATAATATGCAAATCTTTTATTTAGCACGATTCAGCATAACAGTATAATGCTTCATCAGTTTGTCAGAGCAAGTTACACAGTTTACCTAATTATAAATGATGATGGATGAAATAAGCAAATAATTCTGTCACTGTAGGCCTTGCTAATATGTTGTAGTCATCAAGAAGTATTTGGCTGTTTAGCTGTTTAGCACTCACCATGGATGACTAGACAGAGTTACAAGGCAGGGCAGCAATAATGAGGATGTGACTCTGTTATTTAATCCGAGAGCACAGTAAAAGGCTAGGGACGTAATTGGAGGTTGAATGGTTGAATCTGTTTATTACAAATTACGTTCCGCTGCTTTTCTATTATTCTAAAGGGAAAAGTGCTCTCTCTACGAAACTAAATGGTGTGTGAGAAAACCAGCTAATACACTTAAGCCGACGGGCTACCAGTGACAATAGTGGGAAAGTGGATTATTTACTTCATTTTCCGATACTGTTTACTGGTACTTAGGATTGCCTCACTGACATATTACTGTGCTCTGTGGAATATCACATAAACATATGCTGTAACTAATAACAATACAAATAACAGTGGCAACACATGGGACAACAATGGACAAATCAAAACACTTCAAAAACAAACCATAATCCAGTTCTACTTGGATCAAATTCAGTTAATAAATCTTAACAGTACATGTATTTGACCAAATATTTGAGAGTTTAAGGCATAGTTTTTTTAAGATTTAAGATTCATTGTAAAGTGATTAAGTTTTGAGAACAAATAAAATCCATGACAAGATTTTATTTGACAAGAAGACTTCTCAAGTCTGTTTCTATAGTATTTCAACCCATTGTGCATCTAATGTAGTAGATGTAATGTTAAAGTGCCAGAAATGAAAAATCTGGGCCACTTTTGCCCATAATCTAAACCACACTAAACTGAGTGCAGTGTTTTCCAATTGATAATGTAAAGCCATTTGAAAGGTGTGCCTACTGCAGCTGAAGTGCATTGAGTAAGGGTTGTTTTTGGGAGTGGAGGATAAAGTGGAGGGAGGTTGACAATGACTATATTGTTTGATTTATGCATTAGTTGGGTTTAATGGTATCAACACAGGCTGTCGGAATGGCCTCCCACACCATTTGAGCACTCTGGAAGAGATGGTTCAATTACTGCGAGGGGAGCCGAGGAGCGCGCCACATGTGAGACACTAGACTGACAGCTATTTAAGAGGCAGCCTCGTAAAAGAGATTTGTGCCTATCTCGGCTGTGGCTGCACTGCTACGGGCTTCAGCGGAGGGGTCTAACGGCCGCATCTTCTCTGCTTCAACCCGCCTTAATCTGAGGGACTGAGTGCTTCCCGCCTGCATTATGGATCATTTAGTAAAGCTATAAAAGCTGAGGTGTTTTCACATGAAAAGTTATTTCTTCACTGCTCCCAATGTGATTCATCCCTGTCTCGTCCATATAAATGCCCCAGGAGAGAGAGGAGGGAAGAGAATGAGCACGAGGGGAATGAAGTTTAAAGGGATGAAAAATCTGCTGTGTCGTAAAAGCCAATGGCCTGCTTACATTGATCCTCGACAAGATCTCTACAAGGGTTTTGGTCTATTTTTCATCTCCTCTCTCCAAGGATATAAATCTAGACTTTGTTAGCCTTTGAACTTTAACAGAATGGGTTATGATTCGTTTTGTATAGATGTAAAAGTCAGCGCGGTATGGCATGTTAAACCTCTTCTTAATTGGTGGCGTGTCATCAGCACAAAAAGCAGAGGACTAGTTTATGTCTTGGGTCTAAAACAACCATCATGTGCCTTTCTGTGGAAATATATTTCAATGGAATGACAATAAATATAATTAAATATAGTTCTTATAGTACCTGAGGTTGTAGTCCAATTCCTTGTACACAGGACAAAAGCTATGTTTCTGATCAGGTTAACAGGTCACACACAAAGTCGTGTGGAAGACCAGCTTTTCAAAGTAGATCTGGGCCACAGTGAAAGCCAGTCTTTGATAGCATGTGTTCTTCTTTAAGTCCACTTCATTTAGGAAGGACTGACACAAAAAAAAATCCATCTAGCTCGGGGAATTTGTGACAGAATCAAAACCATGCTGGAAATAGAGCTTAATGCACCCTTACACTCTGAAGTCATCCTAAGATACACCTGTGATAATTAAGTTGTTATTCTAGGCTTCATAATTGTACTAATTACAGGAGGTACATCCGAAGATTTCTTTGGAGAAAACATGAAAAAAAAAAAAACAAGATATTGGTGAATACGCCACATTGCTCTGAGTGAATGCTTTTCTCAGATACTAATCCCCGTTCTCTGTTGACCTCTGCTGTAAATAAACACCACAGTATGACCGCACAAACAGATCAGCCAAAAATCAATTATGTCGAGCACTGTGGTAGAGCGTATAATGTGGCGTTACTGGTCATATACATAAAAGTGGTTAGTAGGACGTATTGATTGTAAGTCACCCCTGCTTTGTCACACTGGCCTCTCTTGTGTAATACTTCACAGCTGCTTCAAATGTCCCCACTGCTACAGCACTGCAGGCCTGGACTGTCCTAATTGTGATCACTGCAGTCTGAGAGCTTGGGGGCAACATCAGTGAACAACAGCAACAAGATGTGTATAATTATTAGTGTCATTTCCATGTGGTGAAATTTCAAAACAACTTGGGAATTTTTGCATGCATGCAAACTAGATAGAAGAGTATAAACAAGAAACAAACAGAAAAGGTAAAGAAACAACTTAAAAACAAAACTCAGTGGTATCAGTTTTTTGTGTTTTTTTAAGATGACTTTGTAACCTCTATGGGCCTTATTTCAAAGACACAGTGTAGACAGACAGAGAACAGTGTGAGGGAGCGAGGGATGAGAAGGAGCACATGACCTGGAACTGAACCTGAGTCGCTCGAGTATGAGGTACGCGCTCCACCAGGTGAGCCACCGAGGCACCCCTCAGTGTGCTATTTTAACCACAGTCCTTGAACGTGCATTATGAATGGATTGAATTTGTAATGCAGAAATACACAGAGTAGTAACACACACATTTCTAACCTTTGCTAAGTTACACTGTGAAGGCTGTCAGTCTTATTAACCTATGACCTCAACACATATTGGTTTATATACTGCAGCTGTTTGGTTATTTTTAGACCTGGCATGGTGTCTGTCTGTAATAAACAGTCCAACTCCCCTCACACAACACAGTGATACTCCACTCTAGTAATGACTAAGCCATTGTCTGTTTTTCGCTGCATCCTCTAACTGGCCAGGCAGAGGTTAGGGGCTGTGACACAGATGTTATGTCATTCCTCTCTATGTTCCCAAGGTCCCTTCTAATGGAACAACATCAATCATAACATTAGCTCTGTGAAATCCTTTGACCCCAGAGTGATTCAGCAGCAGCCAAAAGCCTATGTCTGGATAAAGGCATAGGCTTTATATAGTCGTTATAGGTAACTGCCTGGAGTAGCATGCCTTCTGGTGCTCAGGTCACACACAGTGGAGAAGTAAATATAGAAAAAAGTAATAAATATCCAGAAATGTACTGGTGGGCCCCTTTTCTTATTCTCTACCTGCAGGCAACAAATGAAAAAGTCAAAAGGAAATATCTGAAAGTTCTGTGTGTGACTTTGGTTCATGCAATCTTCAGCTTTGAATTCAACATGAGGTCGATATTGCTGCAAACAAACCATAAGAATTGATTGAACTTCTACAAAACAGAAACACTTGACTATTTTATTAGTTTTCATTTTTAAACAAGTAATCAAGACCTGCTGATTCTATTTAGTTTAACAAAGTAAGAGTTGAATTTGAAGCCCCTATCCATGTGTGTTCTTGATTTTTTTTTTTTTTTTATACCCACTGGCTTGAACTGACAGTCCCCTGCTGATTTTAATGATTGATTTACAATTGAGCTCAAGACTGTGACCATTTAGATTCTAGCCATTGCTATACACTGTCCTTTCACCAAAAATGATCTTAATGTCTACTAAACTTAACCACACTGGGAATCAATCAGCCTCTGTGACTGAATAAGCAAATGAAAATGGATGGATAATAAACGAATGGTCGGATGAAGCGCCCTTTGCTATAAAAATCCTCATTGTGTGTCGGGGCTTGTGCTGAAATTTACAAGGTCCATGTTATAAAACCAATGCTAATTTGAGTATGATTGTTGTTGACAGTGGAGTTAAACCTTTCTAATTAAATCTAGGTCGTAGTCAAGTTAAATATACCCTCATCTGTTCTAACGTTGCTCGAGCTGCACTTTACCCACGGTCCCTCCATCCTTGTTGTCACCTCACCTTTGAGTGTTAGGAGTGGACGGCTGGCTCTGTGACTAAATGGTTTAAAACTCTGCAAATGCTGCTTTGGAAGCCAGCTGGCATAAGGACTTAGAGTGATGGATGTCTTAGTATGCATGTTGTAACACGGTGTAATACTGATTTCAAATTGGAAAAGGCCTGTCTTTATTACCTCAATATTAGCTGTGCATGTGGAGCATAAGTATTAGCTTGTGGTGCCACTATGCAACTGCCAATTATGCTCCTGCAGTGTGTCTAAGTATATTCAGCGCATAACTGTGTAGGAGCCAAATTATATATCGCAAAAAACATACCCTAACTCTTCTGTAACTTTAGAGGCCCTGGTAAATTATAGATAAACCTGATCTGAACTTTACATGGAGCTACATCTCCTTTGTAAAAAAGCCGGACAAAAGGTCTAGATTTGGCTACACCTTGAGGAACCGTGGCACTTCTGCCCCCATCTTTCCTCCCAATGCTAGAAAGAAGTCATATACACTTGTAGCACTGCTGACTCCAAGATGCAACACCTCCCACTTATTCACAGGTATGTAAACAATTGAATGCAGCACATAGTCTGGTCAAGGAAAGACTGTGTAACAAAGATGTCAATGTGCTTTTATCTGGCCTGCATACAGCTCATTATATAATAAAAAGTGGTTAAAAAGAAGACATCTGGACATATAGAAGAGCTAACACATTAAGTATTTACAATTACTTCACACAGCTCTTCAAAACACAAACTATCCTTCAGATTCAGATCACAAGTGGATGTTGGAGGAAATGCTACATACACCAACACTATTTAAACAATATACATTAATACAGCTTTCATTTTTATTCATAAAATACAGGGGATGGAGAGCCATAAAGAGAATGATGACCTGTTGGAAAGTAAGCAAGCCACCATTAATCAAACTGGCTTATGAATGCACACTTTCTGATTCCACAATATAATTTATCTTTATCTAATTTTACAGGAGTTGAATATAGAGTGCACCAAAGCCACGTAAAGCATAGCCTTTGGTGCACACAACTAAATAAAATAATCTCTCATGATGCACCTTTAGAAATGTAAATCTACCATAGATTTGTGGGTCAAAGCAGAGGCAAAAAATAGACAATGTCTTTCATATGGCATACATTTTAGGTGTATCTTTATTTTGCATTTGTGAAGAGAAACAGATAAATGGCATTGTAAACACTGAATCTAGCAGCGTACAGTAGCATCATGAAAAGGAGGAAAAACAAATAGCAGGCAGATGGAGGATTCATTTTTCTCGCATGTGAGTAAAATTTATTCGTCTTTGCACAAAGATGAATGAGTTTCTTTGAGCGAGCAACAATATATGCATCAGTTTTCTCAAGCTGCTGATCATAGTTGTACTCGGAGTGAAACAACAGATAACCAGTTTATCTCAGAATAACTTTCAGCAGAACAATATTATATTCTCTTCGTCAATTCTGTCGCTGTCAACCAATGATATTACAGCAGTGTAATTTTGGAGTTTGTGCTTTATAAAATCAGTTATGGTACAGTATGGTATTGGGAAGAGTATCAATATCAAGTACCAACATAAAATCTTCAAATAATTGCAAAGATTGGAAACACATCAGTCTTAGCCACACTAAGCTTCCATAAACTACCTTAAAATAACACTTGCATTTGTCTTAGAAACGTACTCCGAATCCAGTAGGAGGTTCATTTCTTCCTGGTTGTGTTTCTACAGCTGAATATAGTGGACAAACTGAGCACTGCTGGAGGAAAAAAGCACCTCCATATTTCTGTTTGAACACACACACATTTATAAACCGCACTGATTTTTAAATTTGAACTTTCTTTCTTCTAGATTCTTTGACAGTATGTCCCTGCAGGGCTACCGTAAATGTCCACAAGGTCAAGCAGTAAGGTCTGTGAGAAGGGGAATTAATACCCTGCCTTTAAGAGCATTTTTGAGGGTATCTAATACTGTCAAAGATCACAGCTCATAGTCTTTTTTTACTTGTTATTGTGAATGGATAGAAAACATACCATTTTCCAGTTAAAAGATTGTTTGGTGAGTAATGACCTGGTGTTTTTCTCTGTATGCTCTGTATAACATTTGTGTGCTCTTTGTTATGAAAAAGACAAACAGCTATTGTTGAGCAGAGTGACTCCATCTATGTTCTCTGCAGTGTCCCAACAACAAGACATGCTGCTCAAAGCAAAATTTAATCACTCATGCTCTACAAATTTGATTTAGGGCTTGAATTTCATTAGCTACACATTTCATCAGGATAACCTAGAGCTTAGACTCTCACACTTCATCATTTTCTTTGCCACTTCTGTTTCATATGTCCTCGCTTTTTTTTGTAAAGTTAACCAACCTTGAAAAAGCAAATGTATTTTTGGTCGCAGATTTGAAGCATGGAGACAGACAAACATTGCAACAGACAGAAGGGATTAAGAGCGGAGGCAGGAAAACTATGACAAAGGAGTGCATTGGGAGACATGACAGGAGTGATAAGTATATAAATACGCTTTAGGCAGCAGACTCCTGATTACTTTCTTACTATTATGACACTAGGTTTTCTGAAGCAGTGCGCTGTGTTGGCCATAAAACAACACAGTGAGCATTCCCGCAGCGTAGCTAATGTTTGCAACCTGCAGAAAACGTATTTCTATTTAAAGGAACAAGGCCTGTGCCAAAATTCAATACAGATAGCTCATTCTGAGAGATTTTGATCTGGGTTCACATTGGGAAAAGTATGGCTTGCAATTTACTGGCTATGATTTACTGCATTGAGGTTTTGAGTTCATTGTGGAAAAATGTAGCAGTGTCCCACAATGCACCCATGAAACAGAACAATTTTCTCTCAAAAAGGTTGTGCGTACTTCAAATATCTCAAATATAAATGGAATAATAATGTCTATGTCATGAAAGTGACATATACCACACTAATAGTAAAAGCCTGATGCACCAACAGCACTTCTAGAGCGAGTGAGGGTACTTAAACTCAAGTACTCACTGAGACTGAGATGACAATACCAGTATCAGTTGATTTTTTTGTTGTTTTTTATCAAAGGAGTTATTATTATTAAGAGCCATTTTTGAACCTCTTGACACATTAACAGAGCATCTGCATTAACTGTTAAGGATGTAAAAAAAAGTTTATATAGTTTATATAGAAAGGGCAACAGAAAGTCAGTCTGCAGTGATTGAAGTGCTCATATGGCATTACCTGAAGAGGCTGAATGAGCACAAATATAAGATCCTCTGACGACAGCAACCGAGCTGGTATACGGGCGCTTCATTAGAAACTGTGTGGCCCTTTTTAGGACTGCTTCTTTGTGGTAAAAATTAATTATCAGGTCTGTATCTGATTTAAGTTGAGAACAGCCTTTTTATATAAATTCAGTTCCAATAAGAAGCATGTTTCCCCTGAGTATGAGCTTCCTGTCAGTCCCATCACATTTACATTTAAAAGCATGGCCGCCTGTGAGTGACATGTGTCAGCAACTCCTCTGTGTTCGGCTTCCCTTTCATTTCTTGCAGTTTTTGTCACTGTACTTTTGACCTTATCACCGACATGTCAAATGGAAGGGAATAAAAGACAGAGAGCTAGGCTGTGCTGGTGTTCAACAAGGGTAGAGTGGACACAAAAGGAACGATGACAGAGCACGGGGAATGCTTGACTAAGCAGTAGTTGTTAGCTCATTAGGACTGGTGCTCCACAACAATGTTTTAAACATGAAGTGCACACTCATTTAGTGGGTAATTTGAGTGGGGTGTGACAGGGTTGAACAAGGTGGAGCAGCCAGAGTGGAAGGGTCGCGATCATTAAGATTACATTAACTAACACTGACTGAGCATGCTCTGTGTGTTCATCTCTCATAAGTAGTTATAATAGCACTCCCGCCTCATGCATCTTCTTTTTAAAGTGTACATCTTCGATCTGTTTCCATAGCCCTTCACTCTTTCCGTCTCTCATTCATTCAGACACACACAAGCACACACCTATTCAGTTTTAGAGAGCACTGTGGGCAGAAAAGCCCATGGTTCGGATCCTGCTGAGGAAGCAGGAATTAATTCCAATCAGGCTCGAACAGGGATGCGCCATCACATTCTGCACCACTCCCAGAGTCACTCAACAACTCCCGCTTTCACTGAATTTACTATACACTCATTTATTCTGCAACAGTCTCCCAAATCATTTATATTGAACATTTCCATACACAAACCACAACAAAAGAACCTCAGTGTTTCAAGACAAAATAAATAATCAGCACATTTACATTTACTATGTTGAATATTTTAATAAATTCATGAACAGTAACATGGATACCCCTTGTGAAAAATTACAATTAAATTAAAATTCATGAAGAAATACAAGGCTCTGGGCTATCTTCCACTGGTCAGAACTGGGTCTAATCAAATCTGAAAAAAGACTAAACATGAACTAAATATAGGACGGAACTGGGACTTTTTGAACTTTTTTTTTTAACTTTGGTTACAACACATTTTTTGATTTAAGGTTCTGAATATACAATTTTGACATTAAACAAGCTGAATCCCTGTCCGATGGAAGACATTATTGCCATGCAAGCAGATTTCTGTGATACAAATAATGTGTGTGTGTGGGTTTTTTTTGTTTTTTTTTATAGTGACAAAGATGAATTTGCGATACATTGTCGAGCTCTAGTTTTGACTGATCATTTTTATCAGAGAAGGGGTTTTGAAGAATGATGTTGTAACAATATACAGAGATTTATGGTTGTGTTTGAGCAAAAACAACCCATAGTTATAGAAGATTTTTTTTTTTTTATGAGAAAAAGTCTGCAAAAGTAAAAGACTAAACATGTTCAAACACTTTAATATAAATGCCGTATTAATGACATAAACACTTCCTTGCTTTAATTCTATGTCCGAAATGAACTGTAATGCAAACCCTGTCCTTTATTGTAAACTCCAGTGTTTCATTTCAATGTCCTGGTGTCAAATGCGTCCTGTCTGTCAAAATAAAACCCTTTTATGACCAGCTTACACAGACAGAAAACATAACTCACATAATTTGTTGCTGCAAATGTACCAGGCTATTTGCAAAACAAAACGAAAAAAGTTGAACAGAACATTCATCTGACTGGTTTGCATTGGTGTAATCCCCTTTTATCACCTCTTTAACAACAGAAACTTTGTTAGCCATCCACTGTGTTTTTGACTTTAATACTATGCTAATGAGGCCCCTGATGCCCTCATTCACCTGTCTTTTCCACTAAGCAGCTGCTGGGCACCTCTGACGCTGTTGCACACAATAAAAACATGTTTGTCAAGATTAAAAGCATTGCGGTTTCTGTGTCAAAAGCGTTTGTCAAAAAGTGCACCACACTCAGCATTATCTTCTCCTATGAAGCACGTCTCCTCCGCTCCCCCCCGCCCCGCTCTCATGCCTCCTCCACCCTTCATCATTCCCTTCATAACCGAGTGTCAGAACACAGCCGCACAGCTCACCTGGGAGTGAGGCAATCCTTCTACCAACTCTCTTTTTTCTCCGTTTCCAGCATTGTCTCCTTCGTTTTCCATTTTATTCCTACCTGCGGGTAATAGCTCTGACAAAGGCTGGTTGGGGATTGGCCCAAACTGTCTACGTCACCATTGTTATTCTCACTCATCCACTTCTCATCTATTTTCATACTGTCTCTTGTCTCCTCTTCCATTTCCACAGTAAGAAAGGGACATTCAGTGTAGTACTGCTCATCTTGGCCCATGCTGATTCCCCTGTTCCCAGGACAAGCTTTTTATAATAGACCCCAGTTATTCCAGTTATTATGACACTGCTCAGACCTTCCAGAAATAATTCACTGATAGTTTTCTTTTTAATTTCCTATTGCATTGAGAGAATGGGTTTTGGTATGTGCAAAGTTCATTCAACTACCTTATTTTCCATCATAAATTCAAATAACATGCTATACATCGTAAAATCCACAGAGGAACTTTCTCAACTTCCTTCATGGCACTTGAGTATCCTGATTTTGGTTGTTTTTTTAGGAATCCCATTTTTTTTGTCTTTGTACTTATAGCCATCATCCCTCAGTTCTGCAAACTCAGTCACTACAAAGTTTTTTCAACGTTATGGACACTTTCAGGCTTAACGCAGCTGCTCACTGTGCCAGTGCCTCTCTACTCTTTCTTTTATTCTCCACCCGTTGCTCCTCGCCCTGCGCTGTGGCGGTGACAGCTCACTCCAGTCAAAGGTTAGGACATGTTTATTTGGCTATTTTTTGTCTCTCTGTTGCTGGAAATGTGGTAAATAAGCCATGTTTGGATGTGACTTTGCCATTCAGCAGCGCGCTGTGCTTTTTGTCCAGTGCATTAGAGTGAAACTGGGAGAGTATAATTTGTCATGCATCTCTGGGTGCATGTGAAAGACATAACCCGAATATTGTTATAGCTGGGATAAGGCTCATAACCGGGATACTCAAGTGCATGTAAACACTCTCAGTGGTTGTGAGAATATTGATTACACCGTCACAATGTGTTACTCCTGTGCTTTAACTGAAAGTGAAGGTCAGAGGCACCTGAGGTCTTTTAATGGATGCCAAGATATATTGTTGTTCACACTCACTACTTGTCCATATATATAGACATATGGTTAATTACATGTACAAAAACTAACTAGCAAAATGTGTCATTATCATCTAGAAATGTATGTGCCAGCCTTCAGTGGTTGGACTCTCACTAACTGACCAATAAAACAGGAGCATTGTCTATATAGGTCTTAAAAAGAGTAAGCATCCTTCAGGCTTCTACAAAACTCTTTATAAAACATTTAATAAAAATACACCAGTTTCATACTTTTTCATCTGCTTAATATTTTATGTAAATAACACTGACGACATTTGATATATATATATAATTTGTCCTTATTGCACTGATTTGTCTTACCTATTGGCGACAGCTCTGCCACACTGGTGATATAAGGCCCCTCTAAGAACTTGGGCTCGCTGTCGTTGATGTCCTGGACCTTGATGACAAACTCCGACTCTGGTTCTAGAGGATCATTAGAGAGCCGGTCCCGGGCCTGAGCTCTCAGCGTGTAAAAAGCCTTCTCTTCACGGTCCAGTCTGGCTGTGGCATGGATGTCTCCTGTCAGCTCATCAATAATAAAGATGGAGCCTGCTCCTTCACCAGAGATGGTGTATTTGATGTTGCCCTCGCCTTCATCAGAGTCAGTGTGGATCTAGGTAAAAATAAAAAATACATTTGAACTTGTGTCAATCTTCACCAAAATATTTTATTGATTTAAAGAGAGGTCAAGTTGCTTTGACCTAAGCATTGACCTGAACAGATCATACAGAAAGGGATGGGTTTTGATATTTTAGCATCAAGGACCAGTTTAGAAAATATGAATCAAAATCATACTGGAAGCTGTGATGATGAAAGCAGCAAATGAAAGACAGAAAAAAAGTCACATTTTTTCAATAAAATAGTGTACTAATGAGGCTGAAGTTCATTCATTTTCTACTGCTAACTTTACAGATCACAGAAGACTGCAGCCTGTCCCAGCAGTCCGGGCGTGAGTCGGGGAATACCCAAGACAACTGTCGAGAGGCACTGACATACAACCATTCACTTCAGGCAATTTACAGGCACCAATCTGCACAGATGCATGTTTTTTTGACAGTGAGAGGAAACCAATCTTGGAGCAAACCCACAGTAGCATGAGGACGATCTGCAGACTCCACATAGAAAGCCCATTGTGAAGATCAATCCCACAACCCTCTATCTGTGTGCAACCCACTCTGTCACTGTGCTCACCAAGGCTATACCTCATGTCACTTAATTTAGAATTTATGACCTGTGCCCAATGAAACTACAGTAAAACACATTTGTTGAATCAGATCTGAAACCAAATGCAGCATTACTGTGGGAGAGTTAAGTGTGAAGTGTAACCTCTGCCTGTCAGCAAAAGAACAGAGCTCATCTGCCTAAATCCACCTCGTACCTAGCGGTGGTTGCAGGTTGAGGCCTTTCCAAGGTCTCTGTGGACTGGCCATCACAGCTGTCTTGTTAAAAAGACACCCAGGTTGTAGAAGATTTACACCTTTTCTGTACATTGTGCCCTTCACAGGATGTGGCTCCCAAATTAGGAGATCAAAGTCATTTCAAAGATTGTAAAAGGTAGAGATGTAGACGTGCTGGGGCTGAAAAGGGAACTTAAAACAGCCCTTATAAATCAGAGCTATAGTTCGCCCCTAATGTGATTAGAAGACATTCCTCCGGCAGCAATAGGAGCAGCATCGGTCCCCCGTCCCAACCTCCCCTTTGGCTCTTTACTAAGCACTAAACCTGCCCCTCGCCGCCACCTCCATCTGAAATTATAATTCAGAGTTGTATATGCGGTGTAACTGTGCTTCAATCTCATGAATAGACCAGGGGAGAGGGGAAATCGCCCTGGCCTCCCTGCTTAATATTTTATAAAGCCTTAATTAAATACAGGCTTCTATCACCCTCGCGGGGGTTTTCATTAAGTATTTGTCGTAAAACCGTGGAATAATGCAAGCCTCGGCCGTGATATTGCTTCCCTCCTCCATTCGACTCTCCCATTTTTATCTGTCTGTTTTTCCCTCCTCTCTGATTCATCCTGGAGACAAATACATAGACAGTAAGGGAAAATATACTGCCAGATGCTTTGGCGCTATCAATATTTCAGCTATAATAAAAGAAGTTTCACTGGTCCGAACTGTGAGTTATCCAATAATAGTGTGCACATCCTCACACTGCTCTGATTCTCTAAGATCAGCGGCCTCAGATTCAATGAAGAGCCACGGGTGAAGCCATGGGTAAAAATGATTTTTTTGGACCTGATTAGCCTGATTAATTTGGTCATTTTGATCTGAATAATGTCAAGGTCCTTTTCTACTTAATCAGATGTTCCAGCGTTGGTATGTTCATTTTTCTGTTTGGCATTTCTGAGTCATTTTAAGACCTAATACCTGCTTTTTACCGACATAAGTCAACATTAAAAAACAGCAAACACCCCATGGCCCTTGAGTTTAACACGTGTGTCCTAAATCTGCTCTAGCTCTCCCAGTCTTGCTGTATGTTCATATTAGTTTCCGCTGACAAAAATGTATCTGAAGCGTTGTCATCACGTTTTAATTCAATTGCACAAATTCTGGCACCCTGCATGCAAGTTTGTAACTACTGTACACATGCTCGGTCATCCACACCGAGCACACACAGGCACATGAATACGTGGCGAGTTCATCATTCTGCTGGGATGATGCTATTTCTCCCCCTCAGGCTGGATATAGCCATCCGTCTGTCAGTCTATCCTTGCTGGACTGATTCAAGTTGGCAGCTAGAAAAACACACACTACGCTTAGCGAAGTCATTCGGCACAAACTAAAGGTCAGAGCCAGGATGTCACTTGCTGAGCATAAAATAACCAGCAGTGCAAATGTGGCTCTAATGGTTTCATGAGAATAGAGCAAAAAAATTGCACAGAAGAGTTCAAGGACAGTGAGAACAACATCTAGTGTAGTGCGCAATTATTTCCTACCATGTAGCATTTACTGTAGGGCACATTGAAAACCTTATCTTTCGATGCTTGGATTTCATTCAACTTATTTTATAGTGCACATTATTAAATTAGAAAATTGAGATTCTTAGGCTGAATCAGATCAAATTGAATCGTAGACTTTAAAAAATTAACTAGCCTTCCCTCACTGCTTTTCGACCGAATTAAAGTCATTTTTAGGGATAACTAACAATTTGGCACAAGGACAACTGAGAAACATATTTGGAACAAGACTTATATTTTGTTTACATACTTTTTATGTGTATTTCATTATCATTATTTTGCCATGTCACAAATATCTAAATCAAATTAAAAGAATGGTTCTTCTTCAAAATTTATTTTAGATCAAAAATTGTTTCTTTATTGAATCGGGACCCCCAAGAATTGAATCAGAATCAAATGGCCTGACACTGAAAGATTTACACCCCTGATAAACATAAAGGTTTACAACTTCAAATTTAAAGTTTGTTAAGTTAGCAGTTAAGTTCAATGGAAACTAATGAATAAGTTAATGATCTGATTTCTATAGTTTAGGTTTTAAAAATGAAACTTTGGAATATAAAACCATCTTTTGTCAAGAAAAAAAGGCTTACCCATTTTCACAAAAAACCTATTAAATACAGATGTTTAGTTCTCAATTAAGCACCCTGAACTACAATCAGTCTTTAAAACTACGTCTAGAGTTCATTAGACAATCAAATAAATGAATGTCATGGTATTTTCAATGAAGGTTTAAAAGGTTTGGAGCAATGTGATCATTCAGAAAAGTGAAGGTCTTTCCAGATCACGATCACACCTGTACAAACTCTACACATACAAAATGAAACGGCAACAGAATAAAAACTCACATTCTTGTCATATCAAATTAAATGTGCAATTTCAGCAACCGTGAAACCCATTGGCTTTGACCTCAGCAAGAAGCATGGTTGTAAACAAGTTTTGAGCCACCTCTACTCACCTTTTTCCTCTTTAATTAAAATCTTTTTGGTCACCACTCGATGGACGACCTGGCTCTGTTACCAATCAGGTTTTCTTAAGCTAACAAGCAAAAGGGGATTGTTCTCAGAATCACCTGCTGGACAGTATACCAAGCACACAAATAATAATCATTACTGTGTACTCAATGTTAACAAAAAAGCACACCACTATTGCTTTTTTGAGTTGCGTTAATTAATTGGATTTGCTTAATAATGGGTTCACATATAATGCACTCTCTGTCCATAGTCCCTGCATCAGGAAAACTGTGATTCAATGCATTGTTTTTTCTTTACTTGATGATATAAGTAGCTGGCGAGGCCTCTGGGTCGACGGTAAAGAGCTGTGGGCTGACTCAGGGGACAGGGAGGTTGCTGAAGCCCTGTCAGGCTCACCTCTGGGTTATAACGTGGTGCTGTCACTGATGGCGAACATGCTACAGGGAATGACACATGACTCACGGGCGGCGATGCTAAGTTTGCGGCTTATTTGATCAGTCAGCTCTTTTCAGTTTAAGCATTAACAGTGAAAACGCAGACAAACTAAAAACACTGAGAATAACAAACACAGAACTAGTCACTGGAGCCTAAGATTCACTGAGGCAAAATATAGATGCCACTTTCTAGTCATTGCAGCAAAAAAAAAAGTATTGCAAATTTCTAAATCAATTAGACCTTTGTGTTTCAGGAAAGAGATGCATAAAAGTTGGGACTTTTTCATCCTTCATGCACAATATCATAAACACTTATCTAGTTACTTTATCTAGTTATTTATCTGGTTAGGCAAAGAAGACAATGCTTCCTTTGATGAAGAAAAGTCTGCAGACACTGCTCCAAACTCTTCACTTCAGAAGTCAAAAGTATGCATTGTCTCAGAATGCAAACATTTATTTAGGAAAAAAAAAGTTTTCATCCACCTCCCCAACCCTAACCTGCCTTATTCCCATGTAAACAGATTAAAACACGTAATATTAACTATATCAGGCCAATACATACTACATGTCTTCAAATGCAGTGACATATTGTTCTACATGAATCTTATTTTATATCATTTTAATATTAAAAAACTGAGAAATTTGTCACATTTGACTGAGTTGTTCACAGTGTTTAGTGGTAGAAAAGATCTAAGAAATATCTTGTGACAGGATTTGTGCATTAACACTGGGGATGAAAGAACTGCGACTCTACTCTGAATCCTTGGTTTATTGAGGTTTTCAAAGTGGGAGCAAACTGGCTGTCTTATATTTAAGTCTGTGTAATCAGGAGGAGGCCTGCCACATTTCACTGCGTCTTGTCAAGCTCTCTGATCTTAACAGCTTCAAAGTGTTAACAAGGTGACTGTATCAGAGACGGCACAGGTAGAGACAGCTATAAGGAAGAGAGAAAGACAGACGAACCGAGAGACAAGACCGGAAAAGATAATGGCAGTCAAACTATAGGAAAAATGGAGGATGTAGAAGCTGATCGGTGCTGACAGAGAAACTGCATTAAAGGCATAGGAAAGAAATAGGAAAAATCAAACAACAAATATATATATACTTGACTACTTGGTTAAAATTTCTATAAATGACTAAATCCAAATTTATTTAATTATTAAATTGATGTTTCCAGAAATATGCATTAACATATTCTTAACATATATCTTGTGCATATTTTATTAAATGACAGACTGCACCACATTTTGAATGGACCAAAGCACCATTGACCCCTTTTTGCATAAACAGGACAATTTAAGGAAAAAGAAAACAGCCTGGTTATGTGTATGCTGTTAGTGAGTGGGTAGGTAACATCAGTGAGTGAATTCATATTGTTCATGTAAATAAATAAATTGCTATTTATAGATGTTTTTAGGCTACACAAGATACTAGTCACTGCTTAGGACTATGTTACATGTCAACATATCGTCATATTTTGAAAAGATCAGCGATAGCAACAATGATTACAAGATACAGTGGCCTACACATACAGTTTTAGTATGTTCTTCCTGTATGAATACAATACACATCATTTTATTTGTAGGAAAACATTTAAGAACAGATGTTGACAAGTTATTTTAGAGACTGACCTATTCATTTTGTATGTGTTTTGTCTTTGTATTTTCATATAAATAGAACTATAGTTAGAAAGTACTGAAAAACAAATGGTGCACTTCCCTGAAACTTCTTTGCCTTGTGAAAAAGAGACCATTTCATCTGAGCATAAACTGTGGCTCCCTGTATCAAAGTAGCTAAAAGCCCTAGTTTTCCTTTTTGTAGCGTTAGCCCATCGATCTTCGGCTGTTTTGTTCCTCTTTGATTGCAGCGCTGTTGTTACACTTAGACCTAGATTTGACTAATTATAAGTGGGATCAAGCATAGAGAGCTGTTTAATTACAGTGTGGAGAACTGCATTAGTGAGCATCAGAGCCGTTCTGATCTCTGTTTTTCCTACTTGCTGCAGAGACTTTTAAGTATTTCGTAAACATAGTGAAAGCTTGTCCCGCAAACTCCTTTGAGAAAATAAATGCTTTGCTTTTTGTATGGTTTTCAACTAAACTATGTTAGAAAAAAAAAAAAAAAAGAACTAGATGAACCCCGCTGCAACATCTTGCTGTAAGCGTCGATTGAAGAAGACAAATTCTTTTGCTGCTTTTTTCAAAAATTCTCTCCTATTAACCTCTTAGTTCTTAGTTCCTCTTACACAGCAGACACCTCTTCGTGTTTATATTGTTGCGAGTCATGTAACATTCATCTACATTAAGGTTTCTTTGAATTCAACCACCTACTGGCCTTTCTCTTCCAGCTTTTATCCTCGCTTCAGGAGATTGTTTGCTTGTCAGAAAGTTATACGGGCTCCAACTCTATATTAAAACTATATTAAATGGTGCGAGGAGTGTAGGGTTGAGTTGTAAATAAACTCTGCCTCAGTCCAACACTTTGTTTGAGGACAGATGACTCTTTGGCGTTGAGCCTGTTGAATTGGACCAGACACTTGTGCAGACATAGACCACACTGATCAGTTTGTACCTGGCAATTATAATCCTTGGGTTGGTTGCAATTTACTGGTGTTTCTTCTGACTCACTGGATGTAGATTCATAACTTTCATAATGTATAAAATGCATATATGTTTCTTGGCTGAGGAACAAAATGCCCTTCAACTATGTCAACTTAAGAACAGATCTAGTATCTAGACTATAATAAACCTAAAGAATATCAAAACGCTGACCATTTTGATTCAAACAAACCAATACAAAAGAAGGAGAGTTGTTACTGTCCTTGCATAGAATAATAAAGTCTATGGAGATGGATTGAAGACAAAAATATACTTCTGAGCAGAAAACCTCTAAAACCTACCTATATCTAAGAAAACATGAAAGCAGTAGACACACAATGGACTTCGCTCTTACAGCTTTTGAAGAAAACCTGACCATGGAGAAGAAAACACCATTCTTTATGTTTTATTCCACCATAAAGGTTTACCCTAGGCTCATTAGAAACTCTTCCTCCAGCAAAACCTTGTATTCATGGATCCAAGTCTTTTCTTTTTTTTAAATAGTTGGCAATAAAAAGTACATAGATGTCAGTCCACAGGCTTCATTATCTAAATGTGCCGAAAAAGCTGGCAGTTAAATGTCCTGTGAGTGACCATTTTATTGGTAAATCAGATTTCATTAGCCAAGCAGTGGCAGTTTCAGTGTGAGACTGAGCTATGGCTGCACAACTTTGCTGAGCTGTAGTGAAGTAATACGAAAAGAAAAGCATGTTGCAATTATTCAGAGGCGCGCTGCTTGGCTTTAATCCTCGGCTGCTTAAAATTAAAGTGGTGATACCAAAAGCCAGCATCTGCATATGAGACGCGGTGTATTCATTACTCTGTGAGGACAACAATCACTTCTGCAGACTTTGATTCCTCATAGAAACAAATTTGATGATCTCTAGTCTAGTTTTGTGTTTTCTAAATTCAGCCATGTCCAATTTGACTAAAACATGTTAGACTGTCAGCCTTTTGACATTTTCACATCATTAAAACTGACCCCTGTGGATAAAATGACATTATTTATTGGACACAATCAATGCTATAGACTGTATATAAAGTTCATAGGCGATCTGAGCATTTTGGCATCAGAAAATAAGCAGAGAGCAGTTCAATTTCAATCTGCAAAAGGGCATTACCCACTAATAACTGCTAATTCTGCATTTAAAAACGATTTTTACATCAGACTAAATGTGTGTTATGCTACTGAGTGGGCAGAAAACATTATCAACTAATATATTTTGAAGGTCTTGGTCTGAAACTCATTTTTATTCAGTCTTGTCTTGGTCTCAGACATCAAGACCAACCAAGACCTTAAACTTATTATTATTCATTCTTGTGACTGGATAAAAACGTTTTATTTACTTTATTTTATATTTAATTAAAACCCTTGTTCTAACTTTGCCTCCTTCACCAAATACTGAGTCTGAACTATCTATTCCAGTTTATGATTCGTTGGTCTTGGTCTCAGTCTCTTCCTGACACAGTCTTGATATTGACTTGGCCTCAATACGCTCTTGTCTCAGAAATGACTTGGTCAATGCAATCTTGACTACAACACTGATATATCCTCAATTTTTATATGCTCTCTATTAATGGACACCAAGGTTACATCAGTAAAGGATTAAGTTACTGGATACTTAAAACTATGGAGAGTTATACATTTTTTTTTTTTGTGCTGGTGCTTATACATACCATATTCATTCCTGAGGTTAGAAAAGATTAGAACTTGAGTCCAAAAGTAGAATATCAGGTTATTTTACCAGTTCTAACATCCTTAACATGTCGTCTATATTTAAATGGCATATTACATACCTTTTGCTGCTGCATTGGGTCTGTTTTGGGTGTGTGTCTCTCTAAACTGATCTACGTGACAAAAAGAACAATGTGATACTCTCTCAAGAGTCTTTTTTTTTTTTTTTCTAAAACTTTGAAGTTGAAATTTTAAAACTTTAATAAGTGTATGTGAGAGACTATAAGAGACATGGACACAGAGTAATACCCACAGTCTCAAAGCACAGATAGCACCGGCCAGTTCCCCAAGTCTAATGAAGAGCAATAACTTAAGATAATTTTCCTAATAAAATCATCTCTGCTCTTCCCCGCTGTGTCGGTCCCTGGAGCTGCCTTCAGCCCTTTCATATCTGTTAACTGCCATCCCCTGCACTCTGTCCTGTTATGAACCCACTTTAGCCAGTCTCCGTTTCACAGTTTTGAGTTGCATTCTTCTGTTTCCTTAGCCAGAAGAATGCAACTCAAAGGTCTTCCAGATGGCCTTGCTCTCTGTCACGTGAATCCTCGGTAAAAATACAGCACAACGGCAGAAAACTATAATGGCCTAATGCTGATTCCAGGCTATATTGTCCCAGTTGCTTTAGAAAACATCTCCATTCATATGTAACAATAGACAGATCAATATATGCAGACACAATATTAGCATTGCCATGTCTAAACCATGAAATACAGGGCCATCGCATGATTGATGTTTGCAGTGTGTGTTACTCATCGTTCAATGTCATTCTGTCTGTATGAATATGGCATCTTTTCATATCATGTCACATATAAGGTGATCGAATTATACATGCTGTCCAGTCTCATCAGCTCACTGAAGTTCATTTGGAGGAGCCGCTGATGAATGAATCGCGATTGGGAAGAAGGCGAGACAGAAAAGTGAATATTCCCCCATGTAAACATGACACGGTGATGATGGGAAACAGATTCATTTTGACATATGTTCATTATCTGTAATTGTGTTACAAAAACAGCATTCAGAATATTTGTACGGTCTGGGCATTGACACTGACATCAAATAATTTAAGCCAGGCTGTGATCACAGTGTGAAAGACCTTTTCAACCAAATGATTCACAAAAAAAGGACCATATTTAATCATATTCTCAGGTGTGAAAGATCAAAAAGATGCTCTTTGTTGTGACAAAATAAGACAGTTTTAGTCCAGACCACAGTGAACCAAGGTCCAGTTTGTTTTCTGTGGGAAACAGTGTTTGGCGATAGTTCAGACTGTTGGTCCAAATACAAGAAGCTGCCGACAATAACACTAACGCTGAACAGCAGATAAGAGGATGAAAGGGGAAAAAAACAGATATCCGTTTGGTTTAAAATACGACAGGTGTAGTTTTATGTTTTCTTTCAAAGCCTCAGTGCCACTTCTGAAGATTCAAAACCATTAAAGCACACTAAATTTATGATTTGGAAAAATGGTCAAATTTCTGGAAGTGGGGAACAAAGTCAGCTGTTAACTCAGTGATGTTTTAGTGGAGCCAATTTGTTCAGGGATCTGTTTGAGAAAGACCCACTCACCCCATTGATGGTCGTTCTTTTCATTATGCATTCACTACAATTAAACACAATTTAGAAACTCTCTAATATAATTGACAACTATCAAGCACTATTGATGTGAAATAACACAGTGCATCTACAAACACAGACAAACAAGTGTGCCTCAAGCAATAAATAAATCTATAAAAGTAATATCTGCCTTTGAAATCCCATTTGCCTAGATGCATATGCAAATTGCCTGCAGAATGTTTACAGCTTATTACTTTGCTCTTCCAATAAAAAGCCTTCTCTCATGAACTGACGAGAACTTCAAATGAGCGTATTACTTCTTTAATGTGAGATGAAATCATGCAGCTCTAAATTTACACCAGTTTGTGTCAGTGCTCAATGTTTTCTCTTACCTTTCCGACATATAGTGGCTCTGTGCCGGTGTATTCCTCCACCACAAAGAACTGGTTCCAAACCCATCCTCGTTTAACTCGTTCAAGTCCACTTCCTGGTTTAGTCTCTGCTGAGGTGGAACTACTAGTCCTTGAGGTTTGACACCAGCCTGACCTACAGCAGTAAAGAAAACTCACTGCTGCCAACAGTGTCCACGCTCCGGCCTTCCACCGAGTCATGTTGAGGAAAATAATTAATGAAGAAAAAAAAATCCAGTCTACATTTAATTCCAAAGATCTCTGCAGGCAATTTATAGTTTAAGTTGTGAGAGTAAGGTCCAATTCTCACAAGTCTTAAGGGTTAATCCATAGGTTGACAGTTCAGTCTGCAGCCCTCTGAAGGATGTCTGGAAGGTCATATATCAGAATTGATCCCTAAAATGTGCAGCCAACTGCTTTGTGTTAGAACATGGACAGTCATGTTGGGCACAAACACAGGGCACACTTTTGATCACTGTCAGATTCCTGCCATTGTTGACTCTGCAGTTTACATTGTTTCACAGGGCATTTTAATCTTTAGACCAAAAGAACAGTGCTGTACTAAATTGAGAGGAGCTGCTGATGCTTTATGCCTCTTTCATGATTTAAAAAATGAATGTCTCCCTGTGAATTTGATCAAATCTCTCTAAAAGTCTGCAAAAGTCACTGCTGAAGTTCCTGAGACAAAATCCTTGAAGTAACCGACTGATTCGCAGACGATGATGCATTTAATCGTAGGTGGCAGTTCCTTCCACATCAATCCATCAGTTTGAAGGTTTCAATTGCAAAAGGTTCCTCAGTTGTTTGGCCATTATGTCGACTCATCCAGGGATTAACAAGGCAGGTATAGGACGGACCTGTGAGACAGAAAAAAGAGTTAAGGTATAATAAATTACTTTAACTGCAATTCATTGGGTCCAAATCATTGGGATAGAGGGTGCCAAAATAAGTATAATACCTCAAACACCATTTAGTGATCATAGACGATAGGGTTGTCATTGAAATTTCTACATCAAACTCAACACCCACAAAGTGACTCCCTTCAATATAGCGCATTAACCTTCCCTGCCCTTCTTTACTTTTTGTGCTCAGAGCTGCAAGACTCATAATGTGTCAGCTTTGTTGATATTATCAAATAGAAACAGCACAAATTGTTCTCAGAAAGAATGCTAACTATGTTCTGTAGGCTGCAGCTTAGTGACAGCACTGTATCCAGGTGTGTGTGGGGAAAAAAAAGAAGAAGTGCAAGAAAGGGGAAGGAGAGAGGTCATTGTTCATCACACAGCGGACCCAAAGCATCTGTCTGCCTTTCGACCGACTGATGGAGCGGCCCGAACCTCAGCCAGCTGATTAACTGCATGAGGGAGCACTAATTGGATAAAAGCATTAATCAATTAATTCTATCCAATGAGGCAACAAGCCCCTAATACTTCAGACAAACACTGGCGGGTGGCACAGGGGGGCGCAGATACGGTCCTGTGGAGATGGGAAACATGCAGAGGTTAGACAAAGAGATAGGGATAAGGATGGAAATGAAAACAAGTCAAAGACAAACATGGCGTAATGAGTAAAAGTGTAAAAACATAAAGTGTTATTGTTATCGTCTGACTGGAGGACCTTGAGGTGGTAAGGAGATTGCAAAAGCAGCGGAAGAGAAGCTCTAGGCCAGCAGGTGGTTTAACCTATTGTATTTCTGCCAGCAGAGAGAGGACTTCTAATCTCACTCTCCCCGTGCCCACTGGCATGCTCCGAGCTTCCGGAAATAATTCCTTCGCAGACTGTTGGTCAAGGCAATGTCCGTGGTATTGGAAACCAAGCGCTGTGGGGCTGTTCACTCTCCAGAGCAAACAGCTCCAGAGCAGCTTGAACAGCCAGGAGTGTTCTGTGCGCTTTTACCAGACGCTGTTAAAGCAACACAATACAGCAACTCATGCAATGTAAGGGCGGATTATTAGACCGTCATGAGGCTGTGGTACAATAATATGCAAATGTGTTCCCTTGTAAATACCTTTTCATTATTATTAATTGTCAATTCTATCCAATTTCTGCCTTTGGGGACTGACATTCAAATACCAAATGACTTCACCTGGCAGACTTTATTTTTGCACAGCGACCTAAACTTGAGAAACACTGGATTGGAGTACATCAGTGCCGAAAGTCAAATTATATACTGTCTGTGGGGAATTCATTAAAATATCAAGTGCATTTTTCAGCTAAATGGAGTCCTCTATACACACCGAATGAGTTTCAAATGCGACGTCCCTGGAGTGTGCTGATTAATAGGGAGCTTTTGCTGAACCTTAGCATGTAGCCTGTCATAATTCAATTCTTGAGTTAAGGTCAAGTAATGTGAGATTGCAGCCCGTCGTAATACAAATGGGACTCCACTCGTAGCCAAATATGGTCTAACTGCTCCAATGCAAAATAAAAGACGGCATGCCAAGCCTTTGTGCAGTGATGAGTGACTGATACAGAGTGCTCTTTCTGACTTGTGTACTTCACAGTGTCCAGACTGACATGACACACATAGATCGTCTCCTTTGTGTGGGAGATTGATTGGCATCGCTGACCAAGCCCAGCAGTGCTCTGTGTGAGTCCACATTGACCGGGCCCCTGTCTGTGTCCATTTGTAGTTGTGCTCTTGTTGCATTTGATGGGCCTTGCTTCTGGCATCCTACTCATATTGAGCTTTGGTCTGACATCGGCTTCACAATATATGACCTGGCTCTATAATTTTGCTCTGTGACTCTTGAGGATGCACAACTGCCCCCTGGAAATATTACACTCACTCCACTCTGCAGTAGAGACGGAACATGAATAGTTTTCTCTGGTAATATGTTCACTATAAAGAGGCCTTGATATGCTGGTGCTTTTCTCTATTTTGCATTTATTCGAGAAGTTACTGGAACATAACTTTTCATAATCTCATTAAGTTACACTATAACGCTACAAGGGTTGCAAAACGAAATACACCAACTGAGATCAAAAGCGTTTTTACTGTGACACTTTTAATGGCGGTCAAAGCAGAATATCTTAACGTTAAAAGTAAAGAAACTTAACTCAGACTATTTCCTATACGTTTGAGCTGGAGAGTGATAACTTCAAAGAAATAACATGCACTGTTTATTCCTCTGTGACTCAAAGGCAGACAGCACTGGGAGAAAAAAAATCATTTATTTTGCCTAGCTACGCTTTCCCTGTTCCCTTAAAGAAGATGAGTTAACAGTGTAGCAAGCTGCATGAACATGTTTAATTAGAGAGAATTTGTATCAAACACTTTCTTCTATTTCTGTGTCCACCAACAGCCCAGAAGTTACTTTCTCAAGTGAAACATTTGCTGAGCACCAATTGCTTGCTTTACAAAAACAAAAAGAATCCACATTTCTCCCTTCTGCTCAGCCTCCCCACTCAGGGAATTTCATTAAGTGTGTACACATTTATTCATAATTAGGTCTAAAACTAGGAGACTCTAATGGCTTAGAGAGAGATTTATATTAGTGTGTTCTGGTTTTACTGAAATTTGGCCAGCACTTCAATAGAGTCACAAGCAGATG
This sequence comes from Rhyacichthys aspro, assembly GCA_036850595.1. NCBI lineage: Eukaryota > Metazoa > Chordata > Actinopteri > Gobiiformes > Rhyacichthyidae > Rhyacichthys > Rhyacichthys aspro. The sequence goes on along the minus strand of CM072152.1, from coordinate 21,152,141 downwards.
CAAATTAATGGCATGTCAATTACCGCCCATACTATTCTAGCAGAGGCCAGCTGAACGTGTTGTTGATGATGAAAATATGGCCCACATATCTCCCTCTTCCCTCTATCTCTGCCCAGTCCCTCCTCATTCTCTAATCCAAAGCTATTGGCAAGCACTGTGCAGCCATTCGTGACCTATTAGGGTGCTGGATTGATTCTAGAGCGTGGCCACAGCCTCTCATCAGTGGGTATGCCCAGAGCAGGCCCTTTGACAGCTGGCAGAGGACAGACGACAGCCAGGCAAGACTGATCACTGCGAACTGATAGGCACGGAGCCAACGGCCGGCAGACAGGCCTCTCAGTCTCTCTGACACGTGGGAACACACACACTCACAAGTATGCTTCGTCATATGTGTGTTTGTCCACAAGAGTGAGCAGTGAACAATGCATTTGGTCTGGAACATGTGGCAGAGGATGAGAAGAGGTTGTTTTGGCTTGAGTGCATCATCATGTAAAGAGCAAACTTTAACATAATTGTTTCATCTGCAGCAGGAAATTGAATTTGAAAGTAGTGTTTCCAAAAGTTTGTGATATAAGAATTTAGTCATGTAAGGTCTGGCACACACTTAGAGTTTATATTTGATGAAAAGGACTGCTGATGAAGGACTATACACAATATTAAGACATTTTTCTATAATCAGAACAGACACAGCAGATGATGGGCCAGCCCACAAGATTAGATCTCATGGAAATACATAAAACGTAACAATAATGATGGGTTGTAGACTGAATGTGATGAAGCGATCTGCTGAGAATATCAAAGGTCCCACCGAAATGAGTAAAAAAGCATTCCACCATCGCTTAATATAATATAAACACTGTTTATATTATAATCAATCAACTTATAATGTGATAACTTTATGTTAACCCTCTTTGCCATATTTTTACTGTGTGTGTGTACACAAGCTTTGCTTTCTCTAGGCACTGTACTTTTCTTCTTTAAGTGGCTAATGGTTTGTCCTGCAGAGAAGCTGAAGTGAAAGCTATTGAGTTGCTCCAAACTGAGACCTCAACTCACTAAATAAAGCTGTACTTACTTTAGAGCCACACTTTAGTGCTGCCTTTCTGGATGTTTTTCTTTTTGGCTTCAGTTCCTTTCCACTCTTTTGTTAATGTAAGCCTCAGAATTTCATATAACAGACAACTTTAGATCATGTCATAATATAGTCTACATACTGCAACACATGAGATAGCGCAGTATTTTTATTGGCTGGATATAAGGTTAAAGCAAAGCTGACAGATACGTACATGGAGATAAAAGTGTCTTATGGTCAGAAATGATGTTCAAAAATTGCTTCTTGAAGTTTTCTCCATGAGAAATCTCTGAAGAGATCAATAAAAGACATCAATAAAAAACCCTGCTGAAAATGCCTCTGTTCAGACTTTAACCCACTCCTCTTTCTATCGTGGCTGCACTGACAAACTAAAGTGGTATCTAATGCAGTGCATATGGGTGCTACTGATGAAACACAGCACTGATTTCCTTTTTCACAGATGTATCATTTAACTCACTCAACAGTTTTCATTCGAGATTTATCACAATCATAGAATTTTCAAGCTGCTTTTTTTCTAGAAAAAAGAAAAACAACAGGCATAATAACACTTAAGCCAAACAAATGCATTTGTTTAGTTGCATCTGAAGTGGGAGGTAATACCAGAACACATCTAGATGCAGAGGACACACATTAATGCAAAGTGAGAAAATCTACAAGTCATTTATTATCACTTACCACATAAAAGCTTTGAAATAGGTGCTAATGTTAAATTGTCCCTTGCTGACCTATTCACCACTTCCTGCAGTGATTTAATTATTAAAACTAAAATGAATAGACCAGAATCTTATATAAATTTTAATAAAAAGACTGTTGCAGCCATGGAATTGGAGTCTTAAAAGTATGTCCAAATAGCCTCACAGCAAAGTGCATACACTTTGATGTCTGAGGAATAAAAAAGATATTGCAAGTAATGACTAACTTTTCAGTTTGGCATAACCCTCTCTGTCTACGTGATGTTTTAATGGCACACTTCATAAGTGGAAAGACAGTGCACAGCAGAGAATATCTGCAAGGTTAAATACGTTGAGTGTATATTTGAAAGGATATAATCTTCTCCTCTCTTGGATACAGAAGCAACATTATTTTACATTTACTAGGGCACTCACATTCTTTATTCATCTCAAATGGAAAAATGACTTTTCCTTTTTAAATTGTTAGTTGGTTGTGTACATGTAAAATGTGTCTTTATATGGTTTAAAATTGAAATGAGAAGAGTTCATGTTTTGGTTACAGCGACATGATAAGTAACAAGTAAGACAGCCATTCAGAAGATAACGATTTAATTTAAGTGAAAACTTTACAAAATGGCACTTGGAGTGTGAAGAGACTATTGAGATCTGAGTTCAAACAAGCCAGCGCTCGAGTGGCTCGGTCGAAGGGCGCAGCGCAGCTCGGAATCACTGCCTTGAACCCCGTTTTGAACCATGTGATGTTTTGCAAGGAAGTATATAACATTTCTCATAGGAACAAATTTGCACATTAGTAGGAAATGTCATGCTTTAATTCATAATTTATGTTTCCCTCAAACATCGGTGTGTGTTGGATCTGGTCAAAAATGCAGTGTTCTCCTGCTGGGTGGAAACTCGCTCCTTCCTGGGAGGCTGGTGTAATCCAAAAAACTCACACACATTGACACAACACACACACACAAATTCTGAAAATATGCAGACATTTGATTTCACCTATGTATGCAAGCCTGTACCCCACACTGAGAAATTTACATCCCAGTCCTCCATGAGTCTCTCTGCCATTACTCCTCTCACTCCTCACCTTCATACACCACTGCTGCTATATTCCACTCACCTCTGCCTTCTCTGTCTTTGTCACTCTGTGTGTTTTGTGTCAAAGTCACTGTCAACAAGTTTCTTTCAACCCTCTGCACTTTCAACGTTTTTGTTTTCAGCCCCACAAGTCTTTATCCTCATGCCCTTCCATATTTATTTCTTTTTCACAGCTTTTACCTTTTGCCCATGTTGGTCTATCTGCTTTCATTCATTTTTTGCACTAAGCTTACTCTTCAGGACATTGTAAGACCTGATACTTGAACGCAACAAAGCACTTCAAGGCGGACAGTGTTGCCAATTTTACCACTCAAGGTACTGCACTTAGGAAATCCCAAGCTGCCATGACAGCCTTGCCCCTCTAGATAACAAGGTAAAAATGTGTTAAACCTACATTTGTAAAAATGCTGGATATTTTTGACATTTTTTCCAAAATGTTACTCATGTAAATGTAGTCAGTAAATGTAACGTCTGCTCCAGCGTTGTGTCAAAAGCCCAATAGTTATATCCAGGCTTTGTTGGAAGCTCTGGTATATTAAACAGGGTTCTTACACCTTTCCTAAGTTCAAATTCCAGCAATTTTCAAGCACTTTCAAGGTGTGTTTTCATGTTTTTCAAGCACCTTACAACTGCGGTAAATTACATGTTGACATATACCGTATGTAGTTTTTCTTATTCAAATCCACTGAAGTATAAAAAAGACCCAAACATGACATTTCCAACTTAAATTGTTTAAATTGTTGAATACTTTGGAGCACAAACGAGGGATAGTTCAGCCAAAAATGAAACCTGAGTGATCAAAAAGATGTTAATTTATTTGATGAAGTGTCCATTCCTGTCCATCTGAAGATTTGATACACATTTTAGCCATAATTTGCACTTTTCCTTAAAGCAACACAATCAGAATTTCAAGCATTTTTAAGCACTTTATCCAAAAGACAGTCCATAGTGGGTCAAGCAATAGTTGAAATTCATTTAGTTATGAATAATACATTGCAATTTACACATTTTTTCAGTTAGTGTATTTTCAGTGTCATTTCCTGAACATACACAGAGACACATGTAGAATATAGAGCCTGTAAAAACTCACTAGAGCCTGGCATCATTAGGGAATATAGCTGCATCCTACTCTAATAAAAACTTCTCATTTCTGGGGCCATGGCAGCAAAAACAGCCCTGGTGAGGCCTATCTGAGGAGGGAGTTTATATTTGAAAGTTAATAGCCTGAGGTTAACACATACCTGCATTCACTCCCCCCAGGCCCACTTGCTCACCACACTATATCTCTGCTTTGGATTGATGTGTGCACTGATTTTGCATTAACTCAAAACTGTCCCTGAGCAGACACACACAGTGGCATGCCCAGCTTAACATATACATCCACACACACACACACACACACACACAAACACACGGGGAGGAGATAGGGAGACGGGCCCAGCTCCATCTTCTACTGCCAGAATCTCCCCGATCAGATGGATGAAAGCTGCCATCAAAGCCGGGCCCAGGAGGAGTTCAGACAGTCTGCTTATTCAAGTGAACCCGACACCAGAGTCCAATCCCCTCCACCATGCTTATTAAATGGCCTATTTTGTCATTTCCAATCCCAATTTGTCACAGTCACTTGGCTCAGCGGCCCTGTGCCATGTCACAGAACGGGTAAAAGGGGAACAAAACACAACAACAACCAAAACCGGGCCGACAGAACGTGCCTGTTTCTGTCAAGTGCATGCAGCATGGGTGAGTTCAAAGATGGTGTAAAAAATAGAGGAGTACAGTAGTGCTGGCATAGAAATAAATCTGCTGGTAATAATGTAAACACTGAAATATTTAAGGGCAAAAATGTGCATCTGTCGGCTTGTCGGGATGGTTTTGCATAGTCTGCAAGGCTAATAGGGAAGATTACATTTCTCCAGCCATTTAAAATGATATAAAACAGCAGTAATTACAGAAGTAACTGTCTTCAATGATAAAGGATGTCCTGATGCCACCTTTTTCCAGAGAATACTCCACTAGTGTGCGTGAAATTGAGTACTGATTAAAGGATATTTTTGAACCACACACACACCACACTTATAGTTTGTAAAGATGTTTTTAAAGAAAATTTTGGTGTGTTTTGACACTAGCTGGAGATTCTCAATAAAGCGAGTAAAGCACTTGAAAAGCAGTATCTGAGGAGGTCAAACAAGAGGCTCCGACACCACCAATGAACCGAGTACTGGTATTGACATCTGGACAGTCTTACTAAGCACCATTAGTGCATATGTTCCAAATGCCAATAATGTGTTCACTGCAATGAGGAAATAGCTTACAAACATCCCATATAACATGCTAGTTGGCTATTGTTTGGGGCACATTGCTCGGACTGGACTCTGTATTCTGAATCCAACCCCAATGTTGTATTGGCAAGTCAATGATATGCAGCAGAGCATGACTGGCGAGAACAAAATCTGCATTGACACAGGGAACTGTCTGGAGTACGGCTGCTGCCTTGCATTAGACTCCTGTGTCTGCTTATGGCTTATAATGAGAGGTGACATATTGTCAGTGCCATGCTAAAGCTTCTCTCCTAATTACACTAATTGCTGCTTTTCCACCCCCACCTCCCAACACTAACCCCCCTCCCTCAAGTCTGCACCCCCTTTCCCTGTTCTTTCTGTATTTCATGCCAATATTGCTCTTACTCTTCAGAAATCAAAAGCATCCACCCACATAACAAGCCTGCACCCACACCGCTCTCTTCTTGCTTCTATTAATTTTTCCAAAATTTATTTTTCATAGAACACCCCCTCTGTATTTCTTTTTCATACTCAATTTTTCATTTTTGACATTTGCAAAGCCAGTCCCAGGGTCCACTCCTGCCTCAAAGACCCCCATGCCTGCTTTTCCAGCTGCACAGTTTCAGATCACTCATCTCACGGGTGGCTTAAGCTTTGACTTCCCAGCTTTAGGTGCAGCGGGGCAGAGTATAAGTGAGAAAACATAAGAGGACAGCATATACAGGACACGTGCAATAAAAGGCTCTGGAGCTGCAAATGGAGAAACACTAGGCACCACCTAGAACACCTAAATAATGTCAAACCCTAACCACCCCCAAACAAATGTGACTTCCTTCAGGATTTGATTTTTCAATCCTCCACAAAACCTTCTCTGCTTCAAAGAAAAGCTTATGAACAGACAAACTGAGAAATGTGGGATGGCACACATTGTGTATTAAAACCTCATTATTCCATTGATCCTTGTGTTTACTAAAGTCTAACGTTTCAATCTGACACACTTCACGTTGTGCGACTGAAGATGCCATGTAGGCTACAATTCAACATTAACAACAGACAGATGTCAGTAAGTATCAACCTTGAGTGGTGTTTATGTGCTCAGATAAAAAAACAGATCTGTTCATAGCCATCTAACTAACCATCATCCGATTGGTCATCTTTGATTCTGACTCACTCTGTGGGCTGCCTGATTTTCATTTTTCTCTCTCATAGCGACACCAAGTGGTCTGGAGCCTCTTCCACTGACCATGGCTTCCACAAGTTCAATCCTACATGACCCACTGATAACCTTATTTTAAACTGGGTGAGCTTTAAGCATTGCTCTGTTTTTCTGATTGGTTGTATGATGATTTTTTTTTTTTTTTTTTTTTGGTTGATAATGGTATTGCACTATTAATTCTGATTTATTTTTTGTGTATTTGTTCCTTCTTCTGGAAATCCAACTCAAACCATGAGGGACCACACTCAGTTTTTTGTTTTTTTGTTTTGTATAGAATAAAAAAAGAAGTATGATTGTCACATACTATTTAGGATTGTAGATCTTTTTTTGAAAAATCTTATATAATCTAAACATTACCATAGATAGATAAACTAGATACATAAACTGCTCATACACACATCTAATATGCTTGTTTTTTATTATAATATTAACTTTACAATAGCCTGTTTCACTTATACCCTATTATACACTATTTCTATTTCAAACTTTCTTTTTGCTTGCTTTTGTAAATTTAAATAAATGTGTGCAACACTGGGATTACGTAAGTGTGTTTTCACATGTCCTGCACCAGACACATGTGTGTGTTTCCATAAGACAGGTGACAGCTGAGGTAGTTGACAGCTGTCACGGCTCATGGTCCCATGTCGGTAGAAGAGTCCTTGTGACTGTCAACACACTGCTCTGCCCACGGCTTAAGTTCACGATGCTCAGGACGCCTTCAGGACACACTCTGACCACAGGTGCCTTTGAGGTCGGCGTAAAGCCAATTCAAATGCACAACTAAGTGAGATGGATAGAGTGCCATGGTGTCAACAAGTTGGGTATCTTTTAAAATTGCTGTGACAGGTTTCTTTGCTCTTATTATAAATGGCTTGATGCATTTTGGATCGGGCAACTCGACTGGAGCAGAGGGATTTTTTATCATACACTGAGCATTTTAAAGAAATTGAATTGTACGCTGCAGTAGCACTAGCCTTGGGTTTCCTTGGCAAGAAGTCCTGATATCATCTGCCTATAAATTGCTATACTGCACCACAGGCAGCTGTTTCCTGCTATATTTTCAGCTGTGAAAAGTCAGCTTGAACAGGAACGACTCCATAACATGGGAAGCCTTAGCCCCAAGTCTCCAGATGAGTCAATGCCAGAGAAGTGAGAATAAATAAGGACATCACAAAGGAATGACCACAGTGCCCTTGTATTGATTCATATTATTGAAACCCTGCAGGACAGTGCTGGTCCTCAAAGTGGCTGCTAACACACTGGCCAGTTCATATTTTGCTATAATTTTCACTTCACTGCCTTCTTTCATCTCACTTCGATGGTGCCCTTTTCTTTTCACTTGACAAACAAAATCTTACACTGTATAAAGTAAGTATTCATTTGCTCCTCAAATGGTCCAAGAAACACATTTGTTCAGCTGCTTTCAAATTTGGTATATTAATGTTACCATTCACAGACTGACTTCATTATCACATTAAAAATAATAATGTTCAACAAATCAAGAATATCTAACAGGTAAATGCTAATAAACACTACTGTACCTTTAAATAGGCACCTGAATCTTAAGGGCTAAATTCTGCACAAACAGTAATCAACAGCTTTTCTAGTCCAGTGGGAAATTACTAACTTTTGTCACTATTACAGGAAGCCCTTTTAAACATACTCACAATCCATGGTACATAGTGACACTTGCATTGTTTTCTCAGAAGCATGTGATTTAAAATGACACGCCCAATTTCACATTAAGGGCAATGAACATTTGCAGAAAGGTCAAGGCTCTTTGCCCACAGACAGGTTGTGTAACTGCAGTAATTATTATGCCGGCGCTCAGGAATTACAGAGAACTGAATGTCAAAAGTCAAAAGCCAGGATTCAGGCAGCTTCAGGCTTCATCAAGCATTTATGTTCCTCATATTATCAGGTTTTACCTTACATGACTGAGAGAAGTAACAGTCTTTTTTTTTTTTAAAAGGTGGTAAGTACATTCCTCCAACATTATAATTTTAGCATAATTATCCTGAGACACCAACAGAGTCCATGCATTTAGAGTGTAGCAGGGAATATGGCGTCAAAAAGAAAGCCCTGAACATTCTTATGAAAAATTGTTCTGTCACCAGGTGTTAATAATTAATACTCTGTGGTGACGGCTTACTGTTTTCTTCCCTTAAAATACCATTTCCTTCTGCATGCCACAAGAACTACTTCAGTTTTATTTCTTCCATCGCCACTGTGGTTGAAAGTCTACAATATTGAATTTATAACAAGATTTGAAAGACATTATGTGTAGGATTTGAGTAAACGAGCAATGTTACCTTCAATCCAAATGTAAAACAAGCTCAACTAGTCTACACAAATGTATTTACGAGAAAGGACGCAATCTATGAATCTCACATTTTGTCTATGAAAACAGACACAGTCACTCTGATGGTTAACTAAGTCTGTTTCTTTGTATTCCTTTTGACTGATGGAGATTATTTGATTGTTTATCCTAGCAGTGCTTGCCTCTTTATGGTCTACATATAAAGTTGTCTTTCCCTCTACATCAAGATTGTGCCAATGTCAACTCTGAGTAATTCACAGATAACTTGACTCCAAGCCTTACCTCATTTGGATAAACATCTTTTCTTGTTGTGGCCCTGTACTAATGTATACAAGCCCTTATAATCTTTTCCTAAGCATAGCCAGACTCAAATGGTCAATGCTGTCACTCTGTGTTGACTCTTCAACTTTCTCTGGGTCCCATATTGATTGCTCATAAACTTCTCCAGCCTGAGACATCCATAAAGTCTCCAGTCTGCCTTTTTAGTGTGACCCCTCTCAGTTTTAAGGACAGCTCAAAATTACCCAACATTGACATCTTTCTCACCAGTCTGAATAAAGCTATTTCTGTACTTTTTTAAGTCTATTCTACAGGAAAAAAGGCCTATTCTTATCTTTTTTTAGTGTCTGTAAAAGCAGGTAAAAGCCAGGCTAACTCAGGTTATCGCACAAGCTGGATTCTCCTGTTGTTTAGATTCCCTGTACTTTTTCTCCTTTGCGCACTAAAGCTATACTGAGGCCACTGACAACTTCAAATTGGATGTAACCAGTAATGTACAGGCATATGACAGACTGTGTGCAAAAAGTCTCACCTCCATGTTAGCATAGAGGGCCCCCTGTGTGAACATTAATGTTATTTTTGATGAAAATCTTTAAACATGCCCTTATCTTGAATGTACGTATGATACATTTTTAAAAACCTGTTTATAAAGTGGGTTGTGCTATTGTTATTTTATAAACATCCACATGCCACTGTATGCATTGTGTTTTGTTTTTACTATGTTGCTCATACTTTGTGGCCAAATGCTGGTGAAGTTGCCTGTGGTTTGAAAATGAAATCACCTCTAACGAGACAATCCTGTCCAAAAGGTCATGATATTGAATAAAACCAAAACACAAATACTGAAACATCCCTGGGAATTGTAAGTACAGATGATGTAAAGTATAAACTATGGAGCTAAAATCAAATTGGCCCCTCTTGAGGACATTCAGTCCGTGCTGTTTAGAAGCTGGAAGCAGTGACTATGGAGCTCACAGAGGCAGGCAATAGCAACTGAATCCACATAATAGCCACTTCACAGGACACACCTCCTCATCATCTCAGTGAGAGCCTCTTCCAGAATCAATAGTTGGCTGAACATTTGCTTCTCCATAGTTACACACACATGAACACAAATGCCTCTCTCCCACTTCCTAATTCACTCTGTCTCCGCTGCAACACAAATAGACACACACCAAAAGAAGGCCATTATGTGAAAAATACACCTTTAAGACTGTCTGAATTTTATAACAGCTTTTCTGAGGCCCTATAAATATTTTAAGGCTTTCCCCAATTTTTAACAACCCTCTGAGGGACTGATGAGATCCATGAAAAGATAGAAGAACAAGCACTGCAGCACACAGGGGACAGGCTGGCTAGTTATCCACCCATTCGCAGATAAACAGCCCGACCAGGCTTGGATAAATACATAGATCAACCCCAAAACTGAACCCTGCTGGAGAGGGTCATTATGGCACCCATTTGTTTTCTGTAGCAAACCTCTTCTGGGTTAGAGGAACCAAAGTTGACAGTTTATGGGGCGAGAAGTCAAATAAAACAAATTGCCTGAGCTTCAGATACAAGCGAATTTGCTCTGTGTGCCTGGCAGCAGAACAAATGGGATGGCACCGAGAAGGTTTCTTTCCTTTTAGGTTTATAAAGTACTTGTTCACACAGTCTGTACATGTTTTTTTTTTTACTGTAGTTCACTGGTGCTGTATGTCGGCCTGAATTGCAAATAGATATTGATATAGTTTAAAAAGGGCCATTATGTGAGCAACAAATCTAGGCCTTAGTTTTCTGATGCTATTCCTTATATGAGCTTTGGTTTGATAACTGTAAGATTTAAATAGAAAGCTGTGGAATATGCCTGGTTACTTATTTATAATGAGTCTTGTGGATGTGGACATGATGCTGGAGATATAGATATGATTACACAGTTTTACTAAATTATTCATTAGTTAGTGGTTATTCGTAGTAAAGTTGTGAGCAAGCAGGAGAGTAGGGTTCAACTCACAGACACAGACCCAAAACCTCCAGCCACAAGAGGTCACAAGCCAATGTACCTTTGTGCTGGTTCCAAGCCCGGATAAATGGAGAAGAGCGTCTGGTGTAAAACGTGCACTAAATATGCAACTACTTGATCATTCATTATGGAAACACCAGAAGGAAGCAGCCCAAAGAAAACCACAGTTTTAATAAATTGTGGAATTATCAAAAAAGGGGAATGAAAAATTTGGGAGCAAATAAAGTACTTTCTTTTTTTTATTATTTTTGATTTGATTATTCAGTAAAATACTACCCACAAACCAGACATACATTTAAACTGGTTTGTTACCTCCAATAAGAGAAAAAAAACTTAATGTACTTAATACTAACACTAATAATAATCTGTTGACAGTGTGTGACAGTGAGTTTTTTTTTTGTTTTTTTTTTCCAATAAAATACAATTATAAACATTTTTGGACAGCTTAAAACATGTTGAATCGTTGCAACAATTCAACTGAGAAAAAAAAAAAAAAAAAGACGGACAGATGTCACAGAAGAACAAATAGTGTACCCGCTGAGTAACTGCAACCTTAAAGTGAACATACTGCCATTCTGTCTCTCACAAATGTGGCAACAAGTGCAATTTTCCCCAAAAAATATTCAAGAGTGCTTCCACGCAATTTGTTCTTTTCATCCTAAAATGCACAGTTACCGAGTCGCCAATGAAAGTGACCCTCATTTTATCCCAAAGAAGGTCCAACAATAGGCGCCACATGGGCACATTGGAAAAGCCACTATAGAAGCCACCGACATGTGCGCTTTAAAAATCTCAAGGCTCAGATTTGGACTTAAAAGGGGAGTTAAAGGGGTGTAGTCTGCAAAAAATAACTCCTGGTGTTGATAATGAATGTTGCGTGTGGCATTGACAGGTTCTTTGTTCAAAATATATTCTTAACCCTTAAAAAAAAATGGTCCTCTGGTGCAAGTCCACCGCCATCTCTTTTAGTAATAGCCCTGGGTTCATCTATTGCTCCTTAAGTGAATCTATACTCTCCTTGTGCCTATCTATGACCAAAGTAAATTTGCTGCCTGGGTGTATTTTCTCTGTCAGACAGTGTCCACTATATGATTGACAGGCTCATTACCCTACACCCATTACGGTATTGCCTAATCAATCTATTCATTGTACTCTCCTCCAGGCAGAAAAAGGCAATCTTTTGCATGAAAATGACCAGGCCTATGGCGGAATGAATCCAACGAGATATAGAAAGTGGATGAAAGTGAGTGTTGCTGTTCAATTTGCGGCTGAACAAAGCAGAAGACCCACTGATCAATATTAATGTCATGATGAGCTCTGTGTGGCATCCTTTCTAATCTGAACTGGCAGTGTACAGTGGATGCTGAGGAGACTGCAGCGATGGAGGTATTGCAATTTGGAATGGCAATCTGTTGTGGATAAAGGAATTAGATGGCCCTGGACAATCCCTTTAAGACCTTTGCAGCTTTTGTCCCGAGCCTCTAATACTTGTCGGGCAAATACTTGTGATATTGAACTACGAGATCAAAAAGAACAAGTTCAGTAAGAAAATGACAGCCACAATGCCCTGCGCTCCACTGTGAGGTAAATCATACCTTTGAAGTCAGCTCGCTCACTCCCCGCTGAGGTTGCAGCACGGCTATCAAGGCTCTATTGCAAGTGCGAGTTCTCAGTATTATGATCACTATCATTAGGACAGCATTGAAGTTATTATTACTGTAATAAAACGAATAATGTCCATCAGAAGTCAATCAGAATAACAGCAGGCAGCAGAAGTGGACGACGGGAGGAGGCGCATTGTGATAAGAGATATGCGACATACATTGTGGAAAAAAGCGTGACTTTCGTGCTCCATTTGTTGGTAAATTTGACTTTCTTTCATGTGTTTTTTCAACCCATGTTCATCCATACACCCTGTATATATGTGTAATATACTGAGCCTTTCACAATGAAGTTTAATGACCCAGCTGGATACCACTACATTGTATTATTTGCCCATGTGCTTTAATGACCTCTTTCAGAAAACCTTTTAAGAAGTGACTGACAATCAGAAAATACTTTTATTGTTATGTTTAGGCAAGAATCAAGCCTGGTTTAGAATAAAGAAAGCAAAGGTGTGTGTATTAATCATATTGAATGAGTCAATTCAACTGTTTTTAAGCCAACACATGCCACCTTGCCAACCTAAAGGCACGATTTTTTATATTTTTTCAATGGAACCATGGCCCGTCAGACGATAATCTCTTTTATTCTCAGAAGTATTAGGGAGGACTTCCACACCTGCAACAGACAGGTCCGTAATCATCTATCACCAGCTCATTGTTTCCAGTCTGAGCAATGTCATGTTAATATTACTGACAGTAATATGGTTGCTTCGACTTCAAACCTAAAACACAGCCACAACTTCCAGTGCTGCCTCACTATTAGTCGGAACAAGCAGCAGTTCTGGAGAAATTGCTTTGAGCTTTTCAATGATTTGCTGAGGGCAGCCAAAAAACAGTAGGCTGACTCTGACCAAAAACGGCCAATTGTGATGAAAGTGACTTAACATGGCTCTGCTAACAGCTCCGTCAGCTTTACTATTTGACAATATGAGCCAGTGTCTAAAAGTCTGTATATTGTGCCTTAATTGTGATGAGAACAGGTTGATATATTGTAATGGAAAAAAAGGAAAATGACTGTCTGAAGTCATTCTGAACTAATGAATTGTGTGCCATTATCTGTGTAATTTTTATTGTAGCAGTGCTTTCAGACAATGTAAAAACGTGAGTATCATAATAATGCCCAGCTTCTCTGAGGATTACCATGGCTTACTTTATGAGTTGAGGAAAAGAGTGGCGCAAAGTGTTTAAATTACACAGAAAAATACTCATTATACTTCATAATGGATTATAAACAGAAAATAATTAAGTGCTGTTTAGACACTAATATTTTAAAATGGGACATCGAACCAAATTAAAACAACTATAAAAATGTTGAATGTAAAAATAAATAAATAAATAAAGGTCAAATTGTGCTCTCTACAACAAATTAGTCATCTGTTTCAAGCTGTTTAAAATGGAGCTTACAGTGGTTCCCTTTGGGATGTGATAATATGCTTTGGGTTTTACTAAATAATAATTGCTGTGATTATTCAACCATCAATAGCACTTAATAACCACCTACTAAATACAGCACAGACTTCCTACTGTATGGTCTGGTAAATTAGGGGTGTAATATAATAATAGTGGGCCACTGCACAAACATGTAACTACCCAAGGTTCATATTTTCATTATGTGTTCATCAAACTTCAGAAAACCTCTTGAATTTCATTTATAAAGGTAAAAGAGCCCAAATAAAACAACTTCTAAACGGACAAAAAACAGGTAGAATGTGATAAGACGTATAGAAAAATAAAAATAAACGGAGGCCAAACGTAGAGCGATGAAAAAGGAAGCTACTGTATTTGATTCATGTTGTTTGTCCTGATTTCGACCTTATCTGCTTTTAGTCCTATTGAGTGTCTTTTTTGAAAGCTCAGGTTATGTAAAAATGTACAAAAACAAAATGTTAATACAAAGCCAACTTTAGTGAACCAAACCAATAAGAACATTTTCTGTTTCGATTAAATAAAAATGTGAGAACCCATCTTTAGTGTACCTGTGGTTTGTTTGCACTGCTATTTTGGTTCATTTCCTATATTATTTTGTTTATTTTATAGCTGTTTTATTAAATCCCTGAAGGTATTTTTTTTTCCACTGCAGATACTTATTTATTTTTTGTGCCGGACTTCACAGCCTGTTTGCTCCAGCGGTAAATGTCAAACGTCTTCACCTCTTAAACAGGATGCATTTGCACTTGCTGTTTTCATTCTTTTAAGGACAAACTGAATTGTTAAAAGCTCAGAATTGAAAATAAGCACTATAATTTCCACTTAGTTGACCCTGCTGTTAGAACATCATGCACATTTTATCTTTCCGATGTGCGTCAGTGCGATAAATAAAACCTCACATGGATGTTTGCTTGGTAGAATTTGCATTTGACTTCCATCTTTCCTTTGAGATTTAGAATAAATTGAAAAAGTATTTATGGAGAGTGTGTTTGCGTCTCATGAACTATAACATAATCTGCACCCGGGGCAGACTGAAAACTGAGGAATTTCTGTCGTGTCCTCTTGAAAATGATAGACTTCTGAGCACATTTTTCTCTAAATTTCAAGCTAGTTCAAGTCCTATCCTCTCTGTGAGCAGTTCAACACACAACAGTTTCTTTGTAAGGGTACATCTAGCAGCGTATTCATTTTAACCCAAGGTCGGAATTCAGACTTCTTACTTTTATTTTACGTTTCCATCTTTGACTTAAAGGAACGTTCTGGAGTCTCAGTTCTGGTTTCAAGTGTGGTACAGGTGACATGCCACATCTTCATTTTTCCATCAGAGGTCACTATTTATGGACTGATACATATCCTGGGTCCTGTACTACAAAGCCTTTCAAACGTCACCGGCTAGACAAAAACAAAAAACAAAAAAAAAACAACTATGGCGGTCTGGATTAGTGGCATTACAAGCAGTTACAAACGTGTGTAGTTAACCCTGGTTTCTCTGTGGAGATTTGAAAAAAACAATACAATTGTAAGGCAGACATTATGTTAACATGAAGACCAACACAAAGTCAAAAAAAAAAAGTTGTATAAACTTATTGATGGGCACATCAGCACAAAGAGAAATGTAGAGTCTACACTTTAGATTATCATAGTGTATAAATCTGTAGATTTCAATGTAACACAGACAAATTAAAGCAATTCTGAGCAAAACGACATTCAGCACAAATAAGTCACTTAGATTATCACTTTACGATGCCCACCAACAGCTTACTCCTCGTCCCTGATTGGTCCAAAGCCAGTGCTTATATTACATTGCACTGCAGCAGATTTGAGAGTTCACAATCTCATGAAATGTATTACTTCAGGCAAAGCGTCCCCGTCCTGACTGGATTTGGTACTGACAGGTATGGGCGTGTTTTAGGTCTGAGGATGTTTTATTGTTATTAGCTTGGCGTTGATCTGATTGGATAAAACTGCAGTTACTCAGATGATAAATCCGATCACCGTACAGTTATTCATTTAAATTACCTGCAAACGCCCTCCCAGATGGCACTAGGTCACAGACCATCGGTCCTCTATAGGAACTTAACCTGCTCTGTACACGGTTAGCCTTTTAAAGTTTCATCAAGGTCTACTTCTATAGAACGTGAACCAGCTTCATGATTCTGTAAACCCAGGGTTAACCCAGAAGTTCAGTTCCCTTTTTTTCCTCAATAAAGCAATTCAGAAAAAGATGCAAAACCATGCCCAGCTAGTCTCACGTGTCACTAGTGTCAAGATGCTCTCCTTTAGAACAAGTCACTGGCAATTTCTGGAGACATTAATCAGATGCATTCATTTGGGAAAAAGGGTTACAAACAATTACATTACTTTTAATCTAAGTCAGATCTTATACTTTAAGCATACTAAAAAGTGTGTTTGAATCATGTGTTCTGTTTTGTGTTAAAGTCAGGGCTCTCATTAGAGGCTGTTAAGCTTGAGTGGCAATCACAAACGGATAAACACTGAAATGTCAGGCTGTTTTTAACACAGCTTTTGTATTCAGACTGAGATGCAGTAAATACTGTAAATGCCATCTTGACTGGAGAGCCAAGGAAGACAATGAAACCAAATGGACTGAAGCAGGAAGTGCTACAGTCATCTTGAAAAGCTAATAATACTTGAATTAAGAAGAGTACACTGGAAAAGTATAGCTTTTGCCACACTCCCACGTCAAGGAGAGGACAATTATAGTGTGCATCCGTGTCAGCTTTCAAACTCCTCTTCCTTTCATTTTTCTTAATTACAGGGCAAGAATTCTCTCCTCTTCTGCTTCATTAGCTATTTTGTTGAGCGTTGAGCGATGTCAAAGAGATGATGGAGGGACAGGGCACTGAAGCGAGAGAGGAAAATGATATCGGCGCGAGCCCTTGTCTTTATTCTCAGATTAGGTTTCTTAAAAAGACCTTCTGAGAGCCACTGGGCTCTATAACTCAACCAACAACTCTGACAACAAAATGACTGTAGATTATGCTTTTGATGGGTGACCCACTCCTGTCTGGCAAAGTTAAAGGCCTGCTTGGGCATTACGAATTTTAGTGGGTTATCTCTCCTCGCCAGCCGCTTCTTCCATTGTGCGGAAATGTCTTTTTTTATTGGTACTTAGCTATTGTTTTGTATGAAGAATGTAAACAGCAGACAAAGCTAGCTATAAGACAAATGCACAATCACCCCACACATAAAGGCGCCATGCATTGTGATTCATATTCACATTGGATAATATTGAGAATCATATATTTCCAAGGGACCAGTTCCACCAGATGTTTTAGTCAGACCCACAGGACTGGAGCTATCTCAAATGTTCCTTCATCAGTGTGGTGCTCTACAAATACAAAGCTTTATCTATCCCTAAAACCCAAAGGGATTGTGGCTATTTTCTCCAATTTAGAGAAATCTTGTTAAGTCTCGCGTCGCTGGGATCTGTCCACTTATGTCTGCTCCTTTTTCACTATGCTTTCCTCACTGTCTCACTCATTTTGTGGATTTCTTTGTCGGTGTCTTTCCCTCCGTCTGTCTCTGTCTGTCTCTTCCTCTCCCTCGCTGTGCGTTCGTTCCCAAACGGTGCGGCAAAATTGTTATTCCCAAGTCATTATCTTATTTGTGCGTCTCCACTCAGCTGTAAATCCTCTAGGTATTCCTCCCCGTTCTCTATTAACTCCACTGCAGTCAGGCTTCAGCTGCCAATCACAAAACACTGCTGAGGGAGAAAAAAGGGCATCGGAGACAAAGACGACGAGAGAGACAGACAAGAGACCCACAAGAATGAAAAGTCAAAGAATAAGTTATTGAAATGAAAGTTAAAAAAAAAACAAAGAATCAAAGAAGATAAGATTTTCCGAGATGAGAGCAGTCTTTTAGGGGTAATAGGGGCTACCGGGCCAAGTGAGACCAAATGAGAGGTCAGGGACTCAAGTTAGCTGGCTGCTATGGAAACGAATGGGGGAGAAGATAACTCTTTCCTCCTCCATATTACTTGGAGGAGATAAGGCTCACAGTGCGGGAAATGCAAAGAATATTTTACACTAATTGGAGTCTGAGTAAATACTGGCAGAGCTCAGGAGGAGGGTATGGAGGCCTGGATTTTGAGTCTCAGTGGGTTTTGGCTGGAGACATTATAGACACAGTGCAGCCTTCCGGGTGTGGAGATACAAAAGTATTATCTGCATAAAGAATATTAAAATGAAGTGGAATGACTTACTAATTAGGTTAATACACACTTAGCACACTGAGCATTAATTACACATAATAGCATCTTAGGAAAAAAGGAAACATTGACTTTGAGCGTGTTAATAGTGAGCTCTATTGTGGCTTTTATGGAGAATGATGTTTGACTTTGCAAAGTGTTATTATACAGCTATAAATATGTCATTTTGAATTGTTTAATGTCTTTACCTGCAAACATGTCATCAGTAAACTTCATTACCAAAGAGAATAACCCAACATTTTGTGATCTGTTGTTGATATAATTCATATTTTCTTTGTATTAGCTCCAATGCTAATCCCAAACCAGTCACAAATCACAAGCAATATCTGTATGACTTCCTGGTTGAACAAAATAATGGCAAATGCATGTGGAGTTAAATGCTGCATTTGTTGACATTGCATGAAAAAAAACTGATGCATGCTGATCATTTACAAATCTGTATAAATATAGTTTTTATTTTTCCTAAGACAGAGCATATAAACAACAATGCAATCACTCCCATCATGCTGCCTTCAGGTGGCATTAGTGAAGTGAGTGGATTTGGATGTGGAATTTACTTATTTTTAATGACACCAAAACCTAAAATATTGCTTTAACAATTTAGAATTGTGACTGTCAGACAAATTTCTCCTAGAAGTCCATCATAAAATCTTTAAAATAGTCCAATCCTGCCTGTGCATTGTAGGGAATGTACAGACCCAGTGTAGTGCATTAACTGTAATAACTAATGTTTAACCAAAAGCATTGTTTTCATGTTTTATTGCCAGTCACCAAAGAAACTCAATAGTCTTTTTTGTCTGAAGTGAAGCAGCTTAATATTTTTAAATCAATGTGTTCAGTGAGGTTTTATGACAATACGACAAAATCTCATTCAGCTGTTTCTAAATGTGAGTTGGAACCAGCTGAACTGGCAAGACTAAAAGTCTCGAGGCTCCTCCAAACTGTTGTTAAAGCCAAAGTCGGAGAAACTGTGGCCCAGCTGCCAAAAGGATTACTAAATTTAGGCGACCGATTAGCACCGTAGAGGGAGGATTTAAACTAATGACCTACATAAGAGTAGAATATATGGTCCTCTTTAAGATATGCTATAAATAACAAAAAGAGGACGCTACGTGTGTTTATGTTCATTTTCAGAAAGGTAACGTCTCCCTTCTTCACTGGGAATCCTTAACTCTAAATACATTTGCCACACTTTAAAATAGCTCATGTTAAACTCTATATGAAGTTTGCAGCTAAACTGGGGTTTGTGCTGGAAGCAGATAAAAGTGCACCAGCAAAGCAAGTGTATGTAACCTTTAATCCTTTAATTTATATTTGATGTACATTAACCTTTATTTCATTTAAGTTTTCCTTTTTGAGTAAATGCATTGAGTTTTTAAGTAGGATCTTAAACTAAAAACTCTTCTCTGTTTGATTTTTCTTCACTTTGTTGTGTTTCATGCAAGGCTCAGTTTGGGATTTCATCTTTAATGTTGAAGTAAAATGACAAAAGCACAGACACTGGACGCAACAATGGATATAATAAATACTGTTCAGAGGTACAGTGTTGTTTGTACAGCATAGCATTCAAAATTGTATGTATAGTTACATGTGATTATTATTTAGAAATGAATCTTTATTAAGAGGCTCTTACGGACAGTCAGCCATGTTTCATCTCTAAATAAACACACCAAACATTGAAACTCAAAGGGTTTTTTTCATGAAATAGGGCAAAGAATATTTATCCCCTGGCTATGGCTAATAAAGGATGGAATATAATTGTTGAAAAAAAAAAAAAAACATTGTATGGATGAGTGACCCTTTGCCTGAATACAGTTTATAACACCCTGCCCTTGTCTTTCATAGAGCTTTTCCAGAACCAGTATTTAAAGGCTCTGATTTTCCATATGGAATGTCCCTTTAGCTAAATCTATCTCTGTGTGTGTGTATTTGCCTCCTATTTATAGTCATATTGAGTGTTTTATCTACAATATACAGATTTAACATACAGATAATATACAGACTTTGACTGCTTTTTAGTTTGTACTGAACCAGCAATCCTCCATCACATGTTTTAAATAATAGTAATAGATGTACTACATAGTTTTTTATATGTGGAAATAAAACAAATCTAAATAAATCTAAATCTAGTTGTTGCCCACACAGGAGAGATGTTGATTAATCCCCCACAAAATTGTAAGAGTAACAATGCTCACACTCTCTAAGTTAAAAAGATATGGCCACAACAATATTTGGAAAACTTTCTAACTCTAACTAAAACTAGGACCATCTGAGAAGCACACGAATGCTGCCAAAAAACTAGACGTGCTTTTTTTTACTTATTTAAATATTTGCGACCAAGATTTGATTTAAAATTCAACATGGACCAAGCTGAGAAACAGCAGTCCCTTTATAAATTCCTTTACTTTCCATCTCTGCGACACTGTGCCACAAAACCCAAGTCTAGTTGCAAGCCAGACATCTGTGTTATTATTTTGCAGAAATGTCAGACCCACGGACAAACATGAAACACCTTCCTTTTACCTTAAAGGGTTAGATTTTTGTTTTGAGTCAACCTGTAGTTAGCACTGTTGCATTTCTTTTTGTAAACTGCGTCTGGCAGTCGTTTGAATCCACCGGTGGATGCAGGTGGGTGTATGTACATGGAGCTGTGATCAAATGTTCACATACAAAGTTTCAGACGCACATTCATTACCACAACACAATCGTTCTGCTGTGCGATGTGTTCCTCTCTTTAAGTGAGGAGCCGCTACCTGTTTGTTCTCTCCTCCTATCTGCCAATGGTAAACAGCGGGGGTGTTTGTGTTGTGCATGGGAATCAGGCCGAGTCGCTGCTCAGGCCTGTCTGCTCAGATTAATCCTGAACAGGTCAAGGTCAAACACATTACAACAATGCCAGCGCGGTAATAAGCATGTCTGAAGATTTCGCCAGCTCTAATTTAATTCCTGGGGCGCTGTGTGAAGCAGTTGAGGGACAGAAACAGGAAGAGGCTAAGGGTAAACGAGGAGGGGGCAAGACGAGAGGTGAAACAACTCTGTAGAAACACGAGTGCCAAACTTCCACGAGAGGCTTTTCTCTGTGGTGCTAACAGTCTCTCTTTCAGACCCCCTCCGCACATCTGAATGTGGCAATCAGATTCATTGCAGAATTAACAAGAGCATTAGACTGTGGGACACAAGCAATCAGTGTCATCAACGTTTGTCGTGACGCCTCAACAAAATAAAGCATTAAGTCTCGTCTGAGCCGACTTCAGAGGAAACATATTCCACACACAACACAGAAACAAACAGAAAAAAGGAAGAAAATGATTATAAACCGAGTGAGATGTTGATTTAACACAAGGAGACAAGGCCATGTATTTGCTCTTAGTCTTATGGGACCCCTTCTCTGCCGCCTCGTCATGGTGCCTATATGAATGGTAATGGTGCCAGGCCTGAGTTGTTAGCACAGATTGCTACTGGAAATTGAAAACCCTTTCTTTAAATGATGTGTTGAGAAATAATTGTTTTTCTTCACATGCAGTTCTTCTGGTGTAATGCAAAGAAATATTACAGTTCATTAAAGTTGATTTGGTACATTTCTGTGTTTTCCATGACTAACACCAACTCTTCCATCTTCTCTTTGTGCTTCAAGGACACATTTATATCTAATGCTGCACGACATCTGCATTCTTTTCATATTACTAAGCCAAAAAACAAAACAGAACAGTGAGTCAGCCTTTTAGACGCTTTAAAACATAAAGTGCCTCCTTGTTTGCCATTTACACAATGCTTTACAGTTTAATGTATCTCTAAATAGTGAATTTTATTTGTGGTGATAATGACATTAACTGTAAAAAACCAAGTACACTGGAAAGATGTTTCTAAAACCAAGAAAAAAGGAAGCAGCATTTATTTAGCATCCATGTGGCATAATAGTGCTTCCTAAATATATTTGTTGTCAATCTGTGTTCTGAGGGGGTTCAGTTCTTAAAAACAAAACAAAAAACATGGTTTGAATGTATTTGGATCATTCAGAACATGCTTACCCACAGTTCATAGAAGGGGCCAATCATGTCTGAGATCAGATTATATCGGGCTCATCGCTTTGAAAGCACCTTCTGAGTCTGACATAATTCATTAAATCACAGGTTCACATTGCACATCTATATCTTCTTGTTTCAAAGTATGTCAAGATGTTTGGATTATGAACAGGATTAGTGACAATTAGAAGCATTAAGTTATAGATCCAAGTTTGCACATGACTCTCTAATATTGCATTGCCTTTTGGAGAAATTTCAGTTTTGACATAAATATAAAATTACTGTATAATATTGCAAATTATGTTAAACGTGAAGTTTAATTAAAAAGGTCAGATGCTTCTGGCAGAAAAACATATAGTCACATATAAAAGCTAATAGGATGGGGTCAAGCTCATACAGCCTTTGTTCTGAGCCTTTATTCCATTAGTGCGCACAATTCAACAGCAACTATAAGGCTAAATGATAAAATGGAAACAAAAACAACCACAGAATTAATCAATAGATCCATAGGTGTAATGATGTGTCTGAGGCCGGGGGGCCCTGCTCCCCCAGGGGCCGGCCAGCCGCTTCATTTTAAGGCCACACATGAACCGCAGTAGCACTCATTTATCACAGAGCAATGGGAGGTTATGGACCCTGGGAAAACAGAGCACTATACATTACATACACTCACATACGAGTATACAGGCAGATGTGATACATGTTACACAAGAGCACACACAATAAGCATGCACTGACCGTGTATATGGTGCAGACATACACACATACACAAGGCATATAGACTATTTATGCTTCTAACACAAACACAGCTGTGAGCTAACATAGGACAAAAAACAAATAACTGCAGCTGCAAGCCATATAATGACACCCTGTTGGTTCACTATGACAGTAATAGCCCTCCAAACAGCAGTGGGATATTATGGCTAGTCACACAATACTATCAGCACATGGACAGGAAGGATTTTCCATCTACCGCAAGACCAAAGATTTACACAAGCATTTGCATTATTAAAAAGCCCTAGCTAAACTGAATCTAATAAATCAGTGTATATTCTCATGAGCTAATCCTGCTTTCTATTCAATTCATTAGAAAATACAAAAGGAACTTTGTTGATCAATGTTTTAAACAAAAGCTAAAATGCCAATTATAATTTCTATTGGCACCGATTGTAAGTGTTAATTAGTACAGCAGAGAGTAGCCTGTTAATAAAATTAGATTCTTGTTTAAACTTAAGTTCATGCTGACATGAAATCACTTTCATGAAGATGTAATTAGGCTTGAATAATAGCTACAATATTTTTAGATGTGTGAAAATAATTATTGACTTGAACATGACCAGTGCAAAAAAAATATGTTCACAATATAAACCTGAGATTTAAATCAGAACAAGCTTGAGCCTCACTGTGAAGTACCTCAGGAGTTTTTAGGTTGACCAACAATTATATCACATTGAAATTAACCAAAGTGAGGAATACGTATCAACAGCTTAGTGAGCACATATGCAAAAAACACAGTGTATAGTGTATGTGTAGGTACATGATGTTACAAGATTATATTGGTTGTAGTAATGTGGGCATGCTTTGATTTTATTTGGCCGCTTTGAAACTGCTCAAACCTCTGCAGCACTTCACCTCTTTAACTTTACCAGAAACTTTTTAACGGCTAAAATGAGCCACGTTGGAAAAAAAGAGTTCACTTTGTTCATGAAGTGAACTCAGGTCACTGGAGGCACTGCTCTAAGGTGTGTTAACTGGAAAACCACCAACATTTTTATACTGTTCTGCTCTCATTTCAATTGTTTTGCCCCATTTTGTGTCATTTCAACATATATATATATATATATATATATATATATATATATATATATATATATATATATATATATACATACACATATATATATATATATATATATATATATATATATATATATATATATATACATATACACATATATATATATATATATGTACATGCAGAAGGGAATGTATTATTAGGTTATCCTAATGGACATGTGCTTTCAGCTGGCTACAGTAATGTTCCTTCTATAAAGAGATTCAACCTTTGTAGATAGATAGAGGTAGATACATGTGAACAGTCCTTTAAAAACCAACTCCATATTTGCAGGAGCTATACGGCTTAATTTTTCAGTTGTGTTTGTTCATAATATCTTTAATTAACACAACAGAGCAATATTGTTGCAGTTACTTTCCAACAAGTCACAAGACAAGTTTAAACATTTCGGCAACATTTTCCAAACTTCTTGTTGACAAACGCAAAACATAGTTGCAGCTAAAGCCCTTAATACAAAATGTTTAAAGAACTTGCACCAAGGAGCTGCTCAACAGTTCCCTTTTCTCCCGACAGCCAACGAAGGCAAAGCTGTATTTTTAACTTCTAAGATGCAAGTATGCTTTTTTCTCCTTCCATGCACAGAAACTGATCCCTTTACGTAAATTCATTTGGAGAGAGCATCCAGCACACACCTTGTGAGAGGTGCCGGCAGCCTGAGTAATAGCTTGGCACATCCTTCTTATGACACAGAACAGGCGTTGTAAAAGCTACTTGATAGGTATGGTAATTGCTGCCAGCCCAAAGACTTGAAGACGCCAGCCTTGATTCTTTAGGAGGTGGAGAGATAAATAAGCCTCTTTTAATGAGAATCTAAGTCACGCTGAGCTTATACACTCATGCTTAAGCAACACAACTCATCCCTGTAGGGATTACACCTTGTGTCGTTCTTCGGTTAAACACTGCAATTCATCTCCACAAGTGTCTCTGCTGTGACTGACAGAGGTTTTATCGTTTTATCTCCAGCACCCTACGACGCCAGCAGCTTAGAGCTTCTCCGACAAGATGAACCTGTGCAAGGTTTATCTTGGTGCATGCACTGCCAGGTCATGTTTGGATTGAAGCCTATTATATGGCAACTTTGAAACAAACAAAACCCATTGGACTGCTCATAGAGTCATAATTCATATATTCAAATGAATTGAAGTATACGTATTTTTAATTATATATCAATAATATTTAAATGAACTCATTTATTGATTTACTGAAAATTAATTAAAAAGACCACAGCCTTCCTATTATATTCATTTTATAATCAAACTTTTGTGTGTCAGTGTTTGTATACATCCTGTGTATACGAGCACATGTAATAAACATACACTAACTGTGGTGCAGGCATACAGACCTGATTAAACTTAACCATCATCACCAACACTGGAAACATTAGTCTCCTGTTCTGCAGATTGAGTTGACAAGCCACTGAATGGTAATCACAATGTTGGAAATGAAAGTGCTCAAGGTGATGCTTGGCATTTTGGCATTCATGGACAATTACAATATGCCAGTTGTCTCTATAATGAGAGCTAGAACCATGGGTGCTATATACATCCATTTAAAGTCAATGACCTCATCCAGTGTCTGTGCTGCTATAGACAAGCCCAAAAATCAAAGAGGTGTGAGTCAGACTCGACTGAGCAACTGTCAAAAGCACACACAGAGAGAGAGGAAAATGGTAGACAGAGGGCATTTCTTCCTAATTTTATTAAAAAGAGGGAGATGAATAAAACAGCGAGGCACTTACAGAAAAACTCAGACGGGGAGCGACAGAATTAGAACGGTGGAGAGGAAGATCTCGAGGCATTGGCTGAGTGATTGTTTGTGTCTCATCCTTTACCCCGATGGCACTGGACTCAATCAAATTCTCTTCATTCTTGACCATTCATTAGCCTAGCAAGGAGGGACCTTGTTTCACTCCCTCAATTAAATGCACACCCGCACATAATTAACGAGCGTTTTGTCCACAGATCAATAAACGGCCTGTTCATTAAAAGTCCCTTTGCTGCCTCAAAGATCCCTGCACTCAGTCCAGACTACAGCATCTGAGGAGGTGGCAGCACTGGCAGGATTTTCTTCCTGCCTTCATGTTTTTTTTCGGGGGAAGCAAAAGAGAGAAAAGAAAGAAGGCGAAGGAGTGAAAGAGAAAAGAGAGGCTAAATGAAAGAGTAGCTACTGAGACATAGTGAGGATTTAAGGTGACTTAGTTTAATATAAAAGTATGACAGAGGCTCTGTTTTGTACAAGCATTCAGGTCCAGAAAAAAGTGTCACATGATGCTGTATTGAACTTGACCTTATCATGATCATGTTTTTTTTGTTTTTTGTTTTTTTTCCAGTTTACGTCTGTGCTCTTTTTGACACTCATCTGAAATCAGGATATGATCCCAAAGTATCCAGTTTTTCCAGGTAGCATATTGACTTCCCAGTCTCTGCAATCAGCATTTGATGTTTACATGCACAAAGACAAAAACGGCCTGATCAACGAACCTGACCAAAACAAGTCAAGTAGTGACAAAAACCTTTGATTGTACTTTGTTCAAAATAGTGCATTAGCAAAAACTGGTGACTGTGATGCACATACCTTTATATAGAGCTCTGGTCTAATGTGGTCCTGCGCAAAATGGGGTATATGCCCCTCTGCTGAACAATGGTGAAATACTGGATGCCTTCTACTACATTAATGTAACAGCGGCATTGTGGTAAAAAAAAGCTACATTTGACTATTTTTCTCTGTGATCCTCACCTAACACTGATGAAATGTATCATAAATCTCAACAAACTTAAGAAAATAGAGTTTGTTTTGATTCATGACTGTTTATAATGTAGTAATAAACAACAGCTTTGGGTCAGAATACTTTGAAAAGAGTTCAAAGGCATGTGTGATGAGAGTAATGTAGGTTTGAGCTCCAAATGCAACAGGTTTAAATGTGTTTTTTTTTTTCTTTCTATTTCTTATTTACTATTCTCACACTGCTATGATCAGTCACAATCCCCTCCTGCCTACAACCTCCACCAGTGTTTACAGATGCTAAAACAAAAACGAGCCGCCTGCTACTTTTTGAACAGATAAAAGATCAATAAACACAACAGGAGCTGGATTTAACATTGAGCACGGCTGACTGCCAGCCACCTGCCATAGCTAACACATCGAGTGATTACGCCAGCGGTGGCTTGAATCGAAACGCACAACACACACTCACAGTTTACCCAGTGTAATGATCAGTGTGCACCATGCTATTGCCTCTCACCTCTTCCATCTGCCACGGGCTCACAGCATCTCTGGAGGAGGATAACAGGGTTTGAACACACAGCGGGCTTATACTAGGGGGTGTCTTTATTGTGTATATGAGATTATCTGAAGCAGTGTCTTCAACTAATGATATAACAGCTTTTCTTTTTGGTCTCTTTGCCAATATACAGTAAAAAAAAAAAAGGTGGGGAAGACGTTGTGGTGGACAACCTCACTATGTTACATCATTGGGAACTTCAGAAGTGTTAGAGATCAGCAGCTTGCCTCAGTGTCCACATCACAAAAGTTACTTTATATTTGGTTGGAGAATATAATGGTGTTAAGGAATTTTCAAGATGGTGGCGATCTGTAACGTTTAAAGTCAAACCCTGGGACCAAATACAACATTTAGGTTTCTCAGTGTGTGATTTTACTGTGAGACGGCCATTTATTAGATACTATACAGCATCCTGTAGCAATATCCTTTAGCTTGTTCTCACAGCTGCCACCCACCAGTCGCAGACATGGTTTTAATACACCACCTCTGCCCAGAACCAGTGCACTTAGAGACACAGTCATTTACACAGAGCCACTGTTGTAGTGCTGCCTCCAACGATAATGTTCTGAATGAAATTATATTACATTTCTAGGTCACAGAAACAGAACAGACCAGTTGTTGCATGGCTTTTTTCTGTTATGCCTTTTTCTTTTTAAATCTTTCTTTAAAATCATTATTTTTAAGTGCGCAATATGTATTTAACTGTAATAATTACTCTGCAGCCTTCAATATATCTGGAGTATTACTTCAGGAGATGGGCTAAGGAATGTCATATTTAATTGATAAATAATATAGGTCCAAAAATGCTATTTGGTTGGAGTTTTATACATTTATTGTCTAAGATTAGAGGATTAGATGAGATGAGGTACAATAGTTGTTTAAATTAGCTGACATCCTCTTACATTTGAAAAAACAATCAACTTTTGCATTTTTCATTTAATCTTGTTTGCTGGCCTTCCTTTAAAATCAAAAGAACCATGAATTATATATATATTTTTTTTTTTGTTCAAAACATCTGGTCATATAAAAAAAACAACTAATCTTTAACAAAAAATCCCTTTAAATTGGATTAGGATCTCCAACAAAAGCAATTTACTTCGCTGAACTTAGCTTAAATCCTTTTTTAAATCTGTTTTTTGACTCAAATAAAGTGTGAAAAACAGATACAGAAAAACTATGATGCAGAATTACTAGAAGTGCAAAACATTCTTGATAAATATTTGCTTCATCTGTTTGTATGAGAGGAACCAATTTTTCAGAACCAATTTAGAGTCATTCCACACTTGGTCACTCTTGCTGCAGATGGATTCCCTCGTGTAACATCTGGCGGTCTCTACGCAGAACGCATCCCTCTATTCACTCCCTGCTCGTAAGCTGGTGTAAAATTGCCCCTTTGAATCATCTCCGAGCGGAGCCCTCATTCAGCCAGGCAGCAGTTCCCTTTGCGAAATCTTCATTTTGTGTAATGTGCTAAACACATCCACATAAGTTCTCCCTGTCTGTTTCTTTAGACTAATGAATGTGGCAGAAAGACTCTCAATTCCCAGGCTCCCAGTGCTATGATTTGTGCCAGTCTTCTGGATTACGAGACATATGGAGGCATGTGAGTACACAAGCCCCAGCAAATGAACTCACAGGCTCCGGCACATTCTCACACAGCTATGAGATGCTGAATGTGAGCAGCAGAATGTGAGCACAAGAGAAAAATGGTTTGACTTGCAATAAACAGTGGAAACAATATTAGGCTGCAGCTGTATTTCTTTAAAGATACTGCATTTGCTTTTTGAAGTATTACAATTGATTTCTACATGAGTTTCCAAAAAAGAAAAACCAAAAAAACTCTAAATTGTGGCAAAATGTTTTCTTTTCCTGGATGAGATAATATTGTGAAGAGGAATTTTTAATCAGTCTGTCTTACACCATAACATCTTATGGGAAACGACAACATAAAATGTGGTAATATACAGCATTGCTCTGATGTACAGTATGTGTCCTGCCTCTGTTGTATTGTCCTTGATGCTTGTATTAAAACATGTATTTCATTACACAATAATAATCTAAGCCACAAGAAAAAGCAACTAAGTAAAACTCAGAAGTCACATAGGACTGTTTAGCCTCAGTTTATGTCTTGTATGTGTGAAACTCTTCCTCTTTTGCTTCATGAATTGTAAATATGTTCAGGCTATATGTTTTATGTTAAAAAGCTACATTTGTGCTGCTTTAATGGAACATGGGAACACAACTAATGCCCCATGCCTGTGTTTTTAAGGCACAAATGATATGATTAAGGCCTGACAACAGACCACATTGTGTGATCTATTGCTGACTGTCAGCGGTCCACACAGACTCATCAGGTCACCGTTGTTGGTCTTACAGTTCAAGTGATCGTCATCAAAGCACGTCTGTGTGTGTGGCTCTGTATAATGTGCTACTTCTCTGTGTGTGAGCAGTAAGTCTTAGGTTTTGATCAGTGTTGAAGGATTTAGAGCTAGTAATACCTTATCCTGGCATGGTACCAATGACACACTTTTCTGTAGTCTACCTCTTTGAACTCAGATGGGCTGAAAAAATAAATAAAATCACATGTTACATCCTCTTTTTTCTGTCTTGGGATCTTTGAAGTCTTCAGTTGCAGTTGTTTGGATGAAAAGATACTGTTACTGCAAGTTGTACACTGAGAATAGCAGTTCATAAAGTGTCGAGAAGATCCTATTAATATCAGTATTAGGTACAATGCTGTATGTATACAAGTGAATGATTTGCAAATAACTTAATGCAATGTGATGCTTTCATTTAACAGGTCCAGTGAGTTTTACCAGATGCAACCAGGACATCATTTTGGCCAAGTGTCAGCAATTAGTGTCTATATAATCAATTTTACCATCGACCGCACTGTAAAGCAACCACCAAACTCACAATTATAATAAATAATAAATACATTTGATCAAAAAGGCAGGTCAAACTTCAAAACTTCTCTGTGCTAATATTTTTGAAGCTATAAAGCAGGGGCAGCAAACTATAAATGTCCCCTCTCATATTGTCCATGTGCATTTTGAGCTTTTGCCCTCAAGGGGAAGCTAGTACAAAAAGGGTATAAACATTGTTGATTGCATCCTTGTTCTTGGAAGCACATAGAAATATAAACCTATTTAAAGTCATTTTGTATTGTTATATCGTTTCTGCTAGCTTGTCTTGATGAAAAGCCACAATCTGTTCACAGTTTGAAACACACACTAAACAATGCCAGTGTCGGAAGAGACGCGCCATTAACCCAATAATGAATTTAAGAACAAGCTCAAAAACATGTATCCTAACTCAGATATCAAGAAGGCAGAATGTCAAAATTTTGGCAAACATTTAATGGGAGAAATGATGATTACTGCCGGAGGGAGCCATAGCAGCCGGGGTAAAGAGCTAATCACTTCAATTTGTCCCAGAGGCAGCCTTGTGCCCTGTCGGACTGTCCTTGAGCGTGAAACTGAACCTCTACTGTACCTGAATCTTCATCTACATGGCAGCACAGGACTCCAATGTTAATGCTTTCACTGGACAGGAGCATCAAACGCTTTGGGCTGAGACCAATGAGACCCCAGGTTAAATGGTCACACTGGATAACATACTGTCTTTTAGATCAAATGAAAGATGTACTTTTGGTTGATTTGATTTGCATTTGTTGCCTGCCACATCCACCTTAAATGTGGTTCTGGCTCATTCCTTTAAGACGTGTACAGACTGTGCTGTATTCCTCCAGGGCGTTTACAGTGCACAAGCAGCAGTAAAACATCACCCCTGGTTATATCAGATTAAACCATGCAGTACATTCAATTACAACTGATGGCAGATGGTGTAAACAAAATCAAACACAAATAATCTCAAAGATTGGATCCTTCAGTTAGATATTAACCCTAATATCCAAAGGCCTGACACAGGACTAGACATATTAGGACAGGGAGTGGTCTGCGAGGGCTGTAAGCTGTTGATTTAGCAGTTTTTGGACGTGGACTAATCCAGAGCATTGGGAATACATGTAGTAAAACTCAAATGAGGACAGAATACTGAATTTAAAAAAACATTTGGATTTGAAGCACAGTTTGCCTCTCCAACCAGCTTGACTAACTGACACGTTTTTATATCAAGTGTTAATTAGCCGAAATGTAATTGCAACTGCTCCAAATAATACAGAGATGTAATATACTGAGAGACCAAGGAGTCACACAGGGACAATATACTGTATTATCTACTGAAAATAGATCATACTGAAAATATGGATATAACAATTAATATAAAAGGCTTCTGGGTTTATCTCGATGGCCCATGTTTTCTAAATGTTTACACTCTAGATTCATGTATTTGGCTGCACATCCTTCCTTTGGCTGGTGTTTTTTGACAAATTAAACTAACCCTATACACTGTGAATTCCATGTTGATTCTGCATTGAAGCAGATGATAGTGTGGATTTATTTTCTGTTTTCCTTTTTCTATTCCTCTTTGTTGGCAAATGCAAAGACTCATGCAAACAGACCCCTTTCCTTAAGAACAAGGTTACTCCATCCCAGTGCACGAGATATGAGATTACATTTCCACTGATAAGGAAGTCCTTTTAAAGGTCTCTGGACAATATATACACAGCAAAACTTTTAACATTAGCATGATTCAAACACTGACTCCTCTGCCACAGTCTTAGGTCAAAGGTTACATTTAACACTACTTCCCAAATGGTAAATGAGGTTAATTAAGGTGTCTTTTACATTGTGGTCTATGGAGAATTTGTGTTATGTGGGAATTTTAGTGCCTGACCAGACTCTAGAACTACTTTAAGGGTCTTAATCTCAAAATAAGACACATTTTTGAAGACTTTAACCTTGAGTTGGTTTTAGGTGGTCTCAACACTACTTGGACAGATTTTGGTGTTGTGGCTGCAGTACCATAAGTGACCACTAGTGGAATCACGTTTCACAGTTTAGATGTGGCATGTGCTTTGGAAAGGACCCATCTTCTCTAATGTAAGAAGTCTGGTGAGGCATATTAAACAGCTGGTCAGGTGACTAATGGTTATTGTAACTCATTTCAAATGATTAAAACGAAGAAGCGAAGTAGACCTTATTACCTCATTCCCCACAGCATATGCAAATAACAGACTCACCATCCCTCAGTCAGATGACCTTGCTGCTGCTCTCAGCGAATGATGGCTCTCGGGTCCTTGAGGTTGTCTTTACCACGCCATTGCACATTACTCGCTCTGTCTCTGTAGCCTCTCCAACTTCTGAAAAATACAACAGACCCTGCAGTGAACTTTATTGTTTTTCCCTGAGTTTAAATGAATAAATTCCCTAGTTAGTTTGGTAATGGGAGGGGTAGGGGGCAGGTGGAGAGGTGGAGACAAGGAGGGGAAACGACGGGGGAAGGCAATTTGCTAATGGAACACAGAATATGTGTGTGTGGACCCATCTCGGTAAAGGATGGAAAAAAAAATAGTGAAGCTCTCCATCTGTCTGGAGAGAGCAGAGTGAGCTATAGGGCAGTAGCTAAAGTGGTTTTAAAAAACACCATCATTAACTGTCATCTTCATCTCAGGTGCAAGGCTAGAGAGCAAAAAAGAGAACGAGGAAAGGAGACGAGAGGAGAGGGAGGGACTGAGGGAATGGTATGTGCCCGTGAGATCAGTCAATAACGTGCAATCTTCATTTAATTACCTGCTTTACCTCCCCCACCCCCCCGCCCCACACCTCGTGTGTTAGATACAGAGGTCCCGGGGGATTGTGGTACAGCCATTTAACTCTGTTAATTACTGTCTAACTTCAGACTAATCACACAAACTCTGTCCCCATGACAGCGTTACAAAAAGCTATCGGCCAAAACCATGTCACGCTGTTGTAAGCATGTGTCCAGATTACAAGCAACAAACTGCCTTCGTGATGAAGCTCTCTGAGTTTAGGCTTCTTAATTTGCCGGAACATTATTTACTTGTGCAATCTCCCTCGACTGGATGCCATTAAAACTAGTGTATTGAGGTTTTAGTGGTTGACAGAAATACAAGCACTGTGCAGCATGTATCTATGTCATTTCAGGTGACACTAGCTCATGAATATATTGTTCAGCTCAAATTTTATACAGTTATCAAACAGAAGCCACATTCTGACAGTGGTTGGTTGGTTTGGTTCAGGTAACATCTAAAGAGTGCAGATGCATTGCAACAATAAACTGTGTGTGGACATATATTTGTGTGTGCTATATATCTGAGGATATATGATACAAATCAGTGCATTGTATATTGACATAGACCTAGTATTAATTCATAATCAGTACTGAACTCATGAAAAGCCCAATATGAAGGCTGCTGGGGTGAGTTTGCATCTGTTTACTTCAGAAATGCCCAAAATGAGTCGGTGAGAGCGCGAGTGTGTTATTATGATCGATTACAAGTGAACGGAGGTTGAAGCTGAGGCAAAGTCAGTTGAGGTAAGGTTATGATTATGTCTTAAATAACTATGTCACCAGCTGATACAATTCAAAAACACAGCATCTAAATCAAGTGCTCCAAAAGCAGCTGCTTAAACTGCAGTGTGCCTCCCGTCACAGTCGGGAAGTAACAGAAGGTAAAATGTACCACGAGAATAAAAAAGAGGCTTGCGTACTTCTCTTCTGATCTCGATTTTAAAAATGGAAACCTTATGCTGTCTTTTTTCCTTTTTTTTTTGTTTTTTTTGTTGTTTTTTAAGTATTTTTTAGTCACAGCAGATTCAGAATCTCTACAATCATGCAATCAAGCAAAACAGCACGACAGACACAAACACCAGCCTAAAGAATAGTTTCACAACACGCTGTCTCGCTGATCTTTACAACTTGCTTCTTCTTTGTAGGTCGGCTTGATTAGATGGCATTTAATGGAAAGACTCTAATTCTCTGCACAGATTCTTCAGGTTGAGTGTGTTTAGGTGTGTATGTGCCCCAGAGCGCTGACCCAGTACCACTGCTGTTTACACCGTCATTAAAGTCTACTGTAGGCAACATCACACACCTGGTTAAGCACGTCTTTCTAACAGCCTGTCGTGTTATTTGAGAATACAGGTGATTCTGATCGAGTGAATAAGCAGAGCGGATCGATAAGAACAAACCGACGCTCTAAAAGCAACAGCAAACCGTTTAGAGACAGCCACAGGGCAATGAAAATGAACAGCTGTAAGTCAATGTGTACATTGTAGGAACAGGTAGAGAGATTAAAAGCTGACAAGTCAAAGTGTGAATTGGAAAAATATTACCGTCATAGTTCAGGTTGTAATCTGATCATAATGGACAATGCTTCCCCTAAAACCTACAAGTGAATATAAAAGAGAAATCCACTTGAAGAAAGGAAACACAGCTCAATAGGTGCCATTAGGGAAGATAGATGGACTTAAATGTCAATGTCAGTGTGTTACCTATATTTCTGCTCTTCTCTTTATTCTTGAAAGAAATGTATTCAGTCATTTTCTACTGCTTTTTCTGAAAGGAGAGGCTTTGGGCATGAAGCAGAATATGCCCTGAACAATTGTCAGGGCCAGGACTAAGAGATGAATTCATAATGGGTCATTTAGATTCACCAGTTTGCCTATACATGCATGTCTTTGGATGGTCAGAGGAACCAAGGTTGCTCATACACAGCATGTTGTGGTATAAGTCTGAATAGAGGGGCATCTCAGGAAAAATGTGGCCAGATAAAGACAACTCTCCACGTTGACAACACAACAAGATGCCGATACATATTGTGGGCTGCAGAGAACATACAGAAGACAAGCCCTGCCCAGTGTTAAATGCCCCATTCCAGACATATATTGAGCTTAGTTAAGGGTCTCATTGTATAGTTTGCAGATGCAGTTTTTCTTGAGAATTACTGGCTCGGAGTCGATACATTGTGAGCATTATAACATTCATCAATTGATTTCTTAGATCAGTCAGTTGCTGTTTGTTTTCCAAAACCATATTGACGTTTTTGCTGCACACATCTCTGAAATGTCCACTGAGTATGTACTACAAATCGTGAATGCAACCACAAACAAAGCTCTTCCAAGTTTCTCTCCACCTTGAGCCCCCTGAATTAATCATATCGCTCAACTCAAAGCGAGCCACGCGCTCCACTGTGAACAAGCAGCACAATTCCCATATGGCTCTCCACCTCCCAGTGTGTATACTTTTTGCAGCATGCTTTGGCTCGCAGGGACTTTTACACCAATTCCCAACAGACTCGAGTCTATTTATACAGGTTCCTGAATCAGGGTAGTCATATCATAACTCCCCTGTTTCCATTCACCTCTCGGCAGCAGCTTTAGGTGACAACGCTGACACACGGCCAACGACAGTCCGATCTAATCTTTTAATCGCACTGGTAACTTGGTGTCTCGGGGCTGATGCGGCCAGCCATCAGCGGGACAGCGTATCGTCTGTGGAGATGTGATATGATCCTTGAACACTTAAATAGAAAAGATCCACGCTATAACACACATGCAGACTTGAACACACTGTCCCACCCCACCCCAGACGACTATGGAGAAGCCTTGTGTATCTGTGGGTATTAACAGATCAGCGCCGAGCAGCAGCCACCCCGCTTTAAAGTCTTTTCCTGAGGTAGTGCTTCAGAAGCCTGCTGCAGAGGAGGATAAATGTGCAGCAATCCCTTAGGCCTAGCACTTCCACTCAACTCTTTCTTTGCGGCCCCCTCCTCTCTCTCGTTCCCCGCTTATCCCCACTTTCCATCCATCCCTCATTATTCCTATCCCCCGTCTTTTCCTGTGGATCTTATGTGCGCTGTCCTACTATCTGTCCCCTCCTTCCCTCTGGCCTCTTATATAATTCTCCTTTCCACTTCGCCTTATATCGCTCCCCTCCCATTTTGCTGTTCATCCCTTTCTTCATATTTCTTCTGCAGATTACAGCCTTCCTCCAGACTTTACTCATACTTATAGAAATATATCTGGCCTTGGTTCTATAAACACATCCTTATTACCAGGCTTTAGTCTCTTCTCTAAAAGGTTGGTTGTGTCTAGAAGAGCCATTAGCTGTAGACTGTCGACAACCAACAGTCTGTCATAACAATGTTGTTTGGAAGAAGAAAAGCTTAAAAGTGTAAAAAACTTTAGGTGTTTTCGGCACTTTAAATTGATTTTGAGCCTAAAAAGTTATATTGTCAGGCATTTTGCATGGACAACTCGCAGGTCTTTCAATCCACTTGCAAATGAACTCTATTTAAAATCACAACAATCTACTTAAGCAAGAAAAATTGGGTGAGTTTCTATGAATTGATTTTTCTCTAAACTATGTGACTTGAATGCAATTGTGTGTCAGTACTCGCCCTTTATCAAGTATGGCCATGTGTTCAAAGTTACCAAGAAAAGATTTCGGTGGAATATCCATAATCTTTCTTTTTCTTTCTTATTGTATTGTCAAACTTTTCCTCGGGCCATTTATAAAGACACAAAAATGACTAAAGTCAATAAAATACACCGACAGAATTAGTTTTCGCCTCGTCCTTTAGAAATCATTAAAAACTGAGGAACATGACAGTTGATATAAATCTTAGAAATGCTCTGTTATTTGGTTCTCTTTGTTCTCAGATGCAAACCGCTGTCATTACACGCTATGGTTTGGTCACAAAACCAAAGCATATGTCCAGATATAGACTGGATATTGCTGAGACCATATCAACTGCTCAGCTACCGTGCAGTCCAAATCCCCTTTTCATAACCATATGTTTGCATTTTCCCCAAAAAGATGTTGAGAAATGATATAAGCTACAATTTTGCACTTATTTTGTCTATTCATGACAACATAAGATTAGGATGATGCCACATTCGGAGGCATTTGGATCTAAAATATAACTTATTTTCAACAGTATCATATGGTCCAGACCATTCACTGGTGAGTAACATTTCTCCAAAGCTGCCTGCTGATTAATTGTGTTTATGTGTAACCAACGCCACAGGAAGCCCTTAACAATGGTGTTATTGTTTATCAATCCCTCATGATCCATAATACCCAAGCTGTAATATCCATATGCCAGTGAGTAACAGATGAACTATAACAAAGAAGGTAGTCTTCATTTCACTGACTGTAACTGTCAGCATGTGCTAAAACTGATATTTCTGAGTTACAGGGATTGGTGATGTGATTAATTTAGGCAGACCAGTCAGACAGACAGACAGACAGACAGACAGACTGAGGTAGGAGAAGGGAGGGGTAAGCAGGATGAATCCAAATTAAGCTGATCGCAGCTCACTGTGAGTTAATCTAGTTATGTGGATAAAGGACTTCCCCATGGCTAAAAACACAGCACATTATGACTCAGTGTGAGCGGTGGTGTGTGTGAAGAAGGGAGAAAACAACCACGTGTCTGTTTCCCACTCTGTTTAGTCATAGTAAATATACCCATGGACACATGAGCTTTGAAAGCTTACCTTCCTTTTACAGTTGACTCCACCACACGTCCAGACAACAACCATACATGCATTATTTATATTTATAGGGAAAAAGTAGAGCTAATGACAGGCTGTTGTGTTTGACAGGCCTCACAACAAACAGCCCCATGTATTTTGTGTTTAAAGCTTTTGTGTGGACCAGCCATCTGGAGCAGCATGTTGTCACTAAAACTCATGTTTGTGCTGAGCTTGGGTTTGCAGTGTGTTCTTTGTTTATGTTAACACACAGTGCAAACAGACATTAGTACAATATGTAAGGGTATTTACTAATTTAACACTGACAACTTTTTACAGCCATTTGAATTACATAAAGATTAAATTGCTAATGTTTGTGGACAATACTGAGCATAATCAGGTTAAAAATAACTCAAAATATAATGCCTGGTTCATGTAGCACCTCTGTGAATATGTAACAATATGATGGTATAAAACCCTATTATGCTGCTCTGGAGTTTGTTTGGGGAAGAGTGAAACCAACTGTAGCTGAAAATGCAGTCTTTTGAAGAGTCCATCACAGTAAGTGCATCTACATAGAAAGCTTTGGAGGCGCACAAAGATTTATAAGCATCTTCCCCTTGTGTGTGCACCACTTCAAACACAGTCAATGGGAAAAACAAATATCCAAGTCTATCGCCACCTTCTCTTCTCTTCATCTCTCACACGCCGCAGTCTTCACCAAAGACATCAAGGCTAACTGATGCGGATGGTTATCAACCACCACCAGTTCAGCAATGCATTCGATAAAATTAGGTCTCAAAGAAGAAAGAAAACGGATACAAATTCAATCAGCTCTGTGTACACTGTCTGCATATCAAAGAGAATGGGGTAAGGGGTGGGGGGTCTGAAAGGATGAAGATTTAAGTTTGAAATAAGCTTTAACTTCAAACAACTTTTGATTTTCGTAAAATGCTTTGCACACACTGTTGAGTTATAGACTTCACGCAATGAAAAAGCATTATTTACAAGTAAGAAAGGACTGGAAATATGTATGCAGTGAGTCTAAAGACAGAGAAAGGGGCAATATCCCCCCGTCTCCTTCGGTGCATTCGGCTCCCCGGTGGAAACAGAGAAATAAAAGATGTGTAGAGGAACATGACAGGATCCTGTGGAAGTCTGCTTTAAAGATCTCACAATCACGTATCGAGAGGTTACCTCAGATGCTCTCAGTTACCTGTTCATAACGCCGCCAGTGGAGAGCTGTCAGATTGGTTTATTACTTCACAGTGTGGTCTAAGATGCCCTGTGTTAACATGTATTATTAAGACCAGATCTGGTTTCTCAAAGCAGCACAGCAGTATGTGGTTTTCTTTCAAAGAAATCATTCTAATAATTTACTATTTCAACTTAAATGCTCATCTAAACATATAATAAACTGATGTAATATTGATACATTTACAAAAGTGCACAGCATTTTGAGAGTGAATGTGTTTGTAGACCCTTTAAACTGTTAGTTTAAAGTCTTTTTGAGCCAATATTTAATTCCATTGGCCATTTTCAATTCTATTCAGATTACAGGAAATATGGGATGATATAAACATAGTTGTACAGTCAAACCATTTGGTCCAAGATTGCAATGAGAAGAGAAATGTAGTGTTTAACACACAGTTGCACATTACGGTTTTGGAGCTGACCAATTCAAAAATGTATAGTTAAATTATATGGTGTCAGAGAAAGCTGCTTTGCACATTTTATGCACAGCCCTGTAAAATGTAAAGCCTTGATCACATTTGACGCAACAAACCAACAATGACTTGCAGCACACCACTCTGAGTGTACACAATGATGCAACAACTGATACATAAAAAAACACAAGAAACGGAAACTCAGCTCGAGAATGGTGCAAACTGTACAACCCTCTTCACCACCAGCTTCTAAATCCCACAATAACCCTCATTAGGGGCTTTATTTTGCCCCGTTTTAAATGGATACCACTGTAGACTCCTTGTGAATGAAGAGCCACACAGGATTTTATGTCATGCTTTCTGTCCTTTCTTTTACCAGGCTTTCCTTGTGAGTATTGAGCTTAGACGGTTGTCAGGAGACAATAGACTTGGAAAAATGTGACTCAGCATGAAAGTAAACAATCTGACACAGCCGTGGGTTTATTTTGTCACATATTGCAGGGCGAACACAGAGACCAGCGCTTCCTCATTAGTGTTTTGTAACAAAGCAGTAAAATCATCTGTTTATAGCTTTTTTGTGTTTAAGGTAAGGTAAGGACATCATGTTGTAGACATTTTACCAATTACAGGACAGTTTATTGCTACCACACGACGTAAATCACACGAATCAACTGTGCTTTATTTACATTCTTCCTTTTTCTTCGACATCCAGCAGTTTTCTTGTTTACCTCTTTTATGTATCAGCCTATACGTGGACTCCTTCAGTTTGACAGCCCATGCTTGATGTTATAAAGCACATCTACTTCAAATATAATAGGATCCATGCACTGAATGAACAACACGTGGAACAAAGGCAACAGAATGTGAAGATGACCTTTAAAACGCACCGAGGGTTTTGCTAAAAGAGAATAGACAAAGATTTCTTTTCAACCTGGGTGGGCTGCGTTTTCACCCATAAAATCATCAAACGCAGCTCTACGGGATGGGAATTGGGACTGCAAAATTTAATTGTCCAATCTGATTGAGAGCACTGCGATGAACGGAGCTGTGGCGTGGAAGTGAGCCGTGGAAGTTTCAGATTAACATTTAGATTAACCTCGGTATGAGTTGGATTTGGTCCGAGAGATGCTGCCACTGTGTGATGATTAATGCGATGCTTTTTGACAGTTATGTGGCGTAGTGACAGTTCAAAGTGAAGCTTTTAGGGAGAAACAATGAAAGCGTGGGATGTAACTGCCAAATTTCACAGCTCTGCGGCGTCCTCATGTCAACGATGACGCTGGTCTTCAGTTTTAGAGATGTTCCACTCGTCAATAAGTGGTGGCTTTAGTTTTTCAAACGGGACGGAAAATAAAGCAGCCAGTGTAATAACAATCATGAATGCTTTTTGTAGGACTGTAATGTGAAGTTTTGCATTTTTGAATTGAGTCTTCTACTGTGCACAAGGACAGGGAGAAGTATCCAGCACGAGAAGCTTTGATGATTTTCCACTTCATATTTATGCCGGTCTTTGTCTTTAAGTCCCTGATCTGACCGGTCACATGGTCCACTCAGGATGAACTGGTCAGATCAGAAAGCTTTGCACTAATTCCTGTCATAGCTATACATCTGCGTCTCTTATTGGACTCATCTGTTCTCCAAGATGTTACTTATCTACCTCACTATTGTAAAGGAAGTTAGAGTGATCATAGAGCGAGCTGCTTTAGGAGCGTAGAGAAATATAGTCTCCGAGGGACAACTGCTTCCTTTGTGGACCTTGACTGTTTATAACAAACGTTAACATTTGTACGTGAAAATTAATAATAAGCAAAAATAAAGAGTCATGAGAAAGAAAGCTTTTACCGGTGCAAAACAGAAAGTTAATACAAGAAACCCAGTTAAAGTGGTTTAGTATCAGCAGTATCAGCGTTTTTTAGTTGTTAGTAGAAAATTATTATTTCCCATTCTTTGTTTCTATTAACAAAAGGTGGGATTTGTTTCAGTGGAGGCCTTTATGTGGAGCAGTTTATGACAAAAACATTACACAGAAACCATTATTCCAATAAAAGTCCATTAGATTATCAACTTTTGGCTCCTGGTAATTATTGTGTTAGTGTTTAAACCCACTTAAAGGGGACTTTAAAAGGCAAACTGTCTCATATTATGGAACCCTAATAAGTATACCCAAGAAGAAAGAAATAAACAGCACAACATAATGTGCAGTAGTGCTGATTTCTGTTTATTTTACAACTTTATATATGGTCGGTGCCTCCATGACTGTCTGCTATAGTCAGAGAGATAGCACCGTGTGCCCTGCTCCGGTTATCTCTGATTTAACACCAGCTTCACTGCAGATACACCCAGATCAGTGTTCAGATAGCTGGGGACATTTTAGCTCGGAGACTGATTGTACTGGTCACTGTACTTGTGTCGCAGCAGTAGTGCACATTCTGGTGCACTGCAGTGTAATGTAGAAAGAACACTGCAAATTCACAAATATATATATATGTATTATGTGTATATATAATGTGATTTTATTGCTGAGTCAAAGGAACATGGATTAAAACAGACAGTCACAGCACAAGGGTCCCATCACTGCAACAACACTGACCATTTGAAGTCCATGAGTGGACACTCAAAATGAACTATTGATTCATTTTTTCCAAAAGAAAATATCATTCAGACTTTGCTTTTCCACTACAAAGAGCCAAGACACAGAGGATAAATGGGATGTGGCTACTCTTTCTTTGCCAAAAATGTTCAATAAAAAAAGTTTGCAGACTCAAGCCACAATGAAAAAAAAAAAAAGTAAAAATGCAAGAACACTGAAGTTTCTCAAAAGAGCATTGGATCAATAGAAAATATAACATATAGTTAAGGTCTTGTACAACAGTTGCTTTAAACATAATTACAGCTCTATAGTTAGAGAAAGAGTCAGGACAGAACTATGGCACAGACTGAAGAAGAAAAACTGCTAAAAGGGAAAATAAAACTATTATTTTAGATTGAATTCATATTATTAACATAAAAGTCCAGGTTAAGATTAAACTTTGGAAGAAATAACATGTAATCTGAACGGGTAGGGTCATTTTAACATATTCTGAACTAATAACACATCTCTACTAGGGTCCAGTGTGTTGGTCTACTTTCTTTATCATATCTCTAGTTTGGTAGAGCGCCTCATTCATGTAATCTCTCATAATATCTAATGTCCCTGGTACAGGGCAGTTACATTAGAGGTTCCTGCCCAACTGAGCTGAGAGGTCATATGTATTTTTGGACTAAAAGTTACACTGTGCTACGTTAAGTTAAAATATCCTTTTCTTTGCTTTAAAAGTTGATATTTTCTGAGCAAACCTCAAATTAATCATTATCACTGCCAAATAATGTGGTGTTTACTTAAGCTCCACTTGCTTTGCCTAATAACAGACGTGTTTTTCATTTTCTCAGAATAGAAACTTGTGTCTGAAAAGGGACTTGAGGTTGAAAGCTCTCAAGAGGACACGTCAGTGGAAGATAAGCAGAAGTTTACTTTCTGTGCAGTGGAATTGTTGGGAGACCTCCTTATAAAGGCTGACCTCGTGAAGGGCATAGTGTTCAGGGCCGATGAGAAAACAAGTATGCTTCAATTCAAGGGCTGATGGTGTGGAAAAAGGATCACATTTTGAAAGCTTTTGTGAAAGATTGTCGAACACGCGACATGTGTTAGAAATGTGCTTCCAGTTTGATTGTGTGAGGGCAGCCCGCCTTTGTTTCTGTCCCTGCTCCAAGTCTGTGCCTGTCTGTCTTCGTCTGTCTCGGAAAATTGAAGACTGGAAGAAAGAATGGCTCACAAGCTGCTTTACAAAAATGGAGGAATGACAATGGGGCTGTTAAAACCACTTGGCCTTCCTAATGCTCATCCCATCGACATTATTGATTTCCCATTCTGCTAGCAACCCTCATAGCCCTGTGGTACAGAGGGGATCTGCCTGACTCCTCGGCGACGGTCAGCGAAATCACTTTGAAAAGATAGACGCGCCAACATTCATGCTGCCAGAAATACCAGCACACACTCTTCCCTCACCTTATGTTCAAAGCCACAGTGACCAAAATCCATACTTCAAACCCCCCTCACATGAAGCCGTGTCTGTCTGACGGGACTGAAGCTGTCAAACTGCACAGCGAGTGTTGTCTTTTAGCCCTGTCTTCTTGGCGTCTTTTCTACTTCACTACTTCTCCCAGGGCAGCCAGGGCTCCGACCTTGTGTAATGTCCTTCAGCTAACTAGCCACTCAGACGAATCTTCTCACTTAATGAGGGAATGTACTTGTTACCCACAGCCTTTCGCTCCAGCCACTTACTTTATACCTCCGAGAGCATGTTGTCCTTAATGCCACAGTGTCTCCCAGAAGAGAAAGTTCACAAAAGCATTAAGTACAGCCAAGAAATTGTACTTTGGGGTCAAGATATGTTTTTGCATGCAAGGAAATCTAATAAGTTGTAAAAGAGGACACCATTTTATTCATATATCAGGTGTCCTCAAGTAAAAAAAAAAATGGAAATGAGTGTAAGTGAATGGGGAACAGATATTTTATGAGTCCCGCTGTGTCACGCTGTCCTTATCACACAGGCTGTTTGTCAAATAAAAAAAATAATTTCCAATGCCCAAAAGCCATTATCATTAAAAAAAATCTGTATTATTATAAAAAAGGTGTAACATTCTTTTTTTCTTTTTTTTTCATTTTCAAATATTTGCAATATATAATGTCAGCTTCAAGGACCGCTACTCAGTTGAAAATAGACTCTTTTCGAAACATTTCAAAAAACTCATTTCAAAACAAACAGGAAAATGAAGAATAAATAGGGCTGACTGAATATAATCTGTTGCAATAATAAACCAGCACTGCCTTTCTCTTGGTTTAAACTGAAAAAGAAAGCTTCAAAGTGTTGAATTATAAGTACAAAAAGGAAAAAAAAGCATCCCACCTTAGTCAAAGCTTTTATCTTTGCTAAGACAGAGCTGGAAGTCCTTTTTAAACTTTTTTTTTAGCCTCAAATTCATCAACCTCTTCAAAGGAAAAAAAAAAATCTTTGGTTTAAAGTGGCCTGCCTGAACTACCATTCATCGACCCGTCTAAATGGAACTATTGTTTGGCGGGAAAACTCCACGAGTGGCTGCTGCTCCGGTGGCCGCCACAATATATGGAAGATGATAGATGTATTGTAAGAAGCCTTTCAGACTTCAGTGCCTGTTCG
Source organism: Rhyacichthys aspro (assembly GCA_036850595.1). Classification (NCBI taxonomy): domain Eukaryota; kingdom Metazoa; phylum Chordata; class Actinopteri; order Gobiiformes; family Rhyacichthyidae; genus Rhyacichthys; species Rhyacichthys aspro. The sequence continues at coordinate 21,107,399 of CM072152.1, read as the reverse complement.
ACCATGTTCGCAGCCATTAGTGCGCACAGCCTGGACTGAAGAATCTATAAGACACAGCTGGCTCACCATGAGAACTGTGGCACAAGGCTTTCTTCAGAAAAACAACACTTACATTAAAGAAACAAATACTTTCTCCAATGGCTTTTTGTGAACAGTTGAAATCCATTTTGTTGGCATTAATGAAAGAATATTTATAATACCAGAATACTTTTTAACACTGGGTTAAACTTCACAATGTATAATATGCACAACCCTCAAGAGAAGATTCTCCATTTATGACAGCAACAAAACAAGCACTTTTATTATTTTATATTTATTTTTATTTGGTTTTTGATGATCCTGTTTCAAAGCTAACATTATCTTCTTCAGTGCACCTTGTCACTGTTGTAATAGCCCCTTAATATTGTAAAAAAAAAAAAGATTCACATAGATTTTTGGGAGGACTTTTGTCTTTTTTTTTTTTTATTTTTTGCCTTTTATTTTACAGAGTTGTTAAAGACAAACAGAAATCAGGCTGAGAGAGAGAGAGGAGTGACGCTGAGAAAATGATCCGAGCTGGAATCGAACCTGGGTCTTCTAAATACAGGCTTTCTCAAGGCAGTATAGCTATCTCAAAGTGGATTAAATAGTTTAGAGACGGGCAAAGAAGGAATATGTTCAACGAAAAGTTCAACACTTTTCGCCCAACACAGAGAAATGCTCCCAGGAGGGGTGACCTGTTTATGTAGAGAGCTCCCCCTTTAACCTAGCTGTAAGCCATTCTCACTTGTCAGATGTGTTCTTATTGTGCGCTTATGGGTGAGTGTGCAAACATTTGTGTGGTATTTTGTGAGTGTCTGTCAAGTCTTTTGTGAATATTCTTCCTTTCTACAAACTGCAACACTTGTCAACAGCCCAAAGCTTCACATTGTTATCGCTCCATCATGCACCGCACCCGCTGTTTGAGAGGACAATTATGTTTAGAGCCACTGCATTAATGAGTAAAAAATGTCAAAATACTCTATGCCTTTTAATATTCTCCATCTATCTGCTGGACTGTGCCACCTGCCCAATGTTATTTACACAGTCAAGTTCTCAAACATTCAATCAGGAGTAGAAAATTGAATTGCCTTTATCTTGCCAGGGCCGGCCAAGAGGAAGTTGATATTGGGGGAGATGTCTCAAACCCTCAGTCTCTTTGCTATTCATCTACCTTTACCCTGCTGTTATTGCAGTTTAGCCCAGAGTAATCACAAATGTAATGGATATTTACAGTGTAGGGGCGCAGGGGTGAAGTGAGGACAGGCAGTGTTTATTGGAGCCACTCAGACAGAGCTCAAGACGCCACAGCAGAAAGATGAGTAGGTGTCATGTGCCAATACGGTAACGAGAGGTGAGTAGAAAATAAATTTTTACATGCTCATGTTTATGTATGTTTTATTTGCAGCATTCCAAGACTTAATTTAACTTTTACTCACAACAACAATGTCCGACGTCACTTTTAAACAGAAAAAGGGCCGTTGTGGGACACGCTTGGATCATAAAATAGACTTTTCCCTTCACACCAATGGCCAAAACAAACTAATATTACCTTTTTTCTTTTGAATAGCTACGTTTAGACCAATGGTGCAACAGTATTAAGGGAGTGTTTTTTAGGTTTAACACAGTTCTAGCGTTCTGCTGTTACAAAATGACGTTGCTCTGATTTGATAAAACCAGAGCAACGGCTTTTTTTTTAACACTATAAATGGCTAGTTCTTTATTTTTACAAAGATAATAATCAGCTACTAATTAAGAGGATTAAATAATGCATTTACTGTTACTGCTATAGGCTTATGATTTGTAAATTGCACTTATACAACACACTTATAAGGTATTTGCAAGTGATGTACAGAGGCTAATACATATATAATGAATCATTTGGTTATACTTCTTTAATTTTACAGCTACTTAGACACATATTCATCTGTATCATGTACCCGCTGCTGAAATGTGCCTGTGCCCGGCCTGTTCTGTGAGTGTTTTCATGAATTTCTGCATCAAACTGCATGCTAAATAAAAGTATTTCCCTGATTCTCATGTGGTTAATTTGCATGAACTTGTGAGCGTTTTTGCCATTTGATGTTATTCTCCACAATTTCACTTGACAAATGACCACAAAAAGGCTGCACTGTTTGTCGACAGTGTTTTGACAACAGAGTGACCTTCAGCACGTTTGTCCTCTGGTGTTTTTAAAGTGTCATAAAAAACTCAAAGTGATGCGAATACACATTTTGTTCCAGGCTTTGAACAAAAATAATGATCAAAATGATACAAAAATATTTTCTAAATGCATGACACATTCTGGAGAAAGCTGTGAATATACTTAGTTAATTAGCTATCAAAATAAAGACTAAACAAAGCAAAACAAAACAAAACACTGGAGCCGTCCTCGGTTTTAGCCCAGGTCCAAAAGAAGTGTACTAACTAAGGTCTGCTCTCACAAGTGCAATTACCAGATATTTACTTTGAGGCTTTGTTTAGGATTAAGAAGCACAGTCTCAACTCAAGTGCTGTTTGTTCCTACTTATAACTCATCAAAAATAATAAATGCCTTGTCAATAAAGAGATCTACAGGTTGATTATGTTGGCATTTGTACAACCCAGAGCTTAAACGAAGATTGGTAGTGCTTTTTGTTTTGTTAAATTGAATGAAAGGTTGAGAAAATAATATGTATGTAACCCACATTTAAACCAATTAAGTTCTGCTTCGCAAGAAAGATATATTCCATTCTGGAGATGAAATGTGACATTTTGACTCTTTTTTAAAACAATTTTCTAGATGTATGTGAAAATGCCCATAATCAACATATATAGAGAGCAAAAGTATGTATAATATAGCTATGCATATTTTCAGTTCAATTACTTTAGAGCATATAGCTTTTCACTGGAAGAATTTTGAAGGATTTCATTTTGATGTAAGCATTTAAAAATTGAAAATATAAAAGTGACAATGCTGTTGACACAAGATTCTGGGATTTTTTTCTTAGTTCTTCCTTGATGTTCAAAAATGAACCTGAATCAGTTTTAAAGCTTTCTATGTCTGGGTGTCTGTCAGCCATCTTGAACTTACAGAGGCTGGCCAGTGTGTTGGGTTACACAGGAGTGTCTTTGCATACGATCCAATGCATTGTATACTTTATTTAAAATATAGGTTAGGTCCATGGATGAACTTCATGCTGAATAAGTCATGACTGCTGTTGACTCTTTAATGAAAAGTGTCCAATGGTGCATACTCCATGCTCACACGAAGGATGGGTTTTATCTGCCATTTTGCCGGCTGTTACCTCTTAACGGAAAATGGTATAATATCCATCTATTTTGTATGTTAGAGGGGTCCAGCCAACGGACTACCAGGCGTCTCTTTTCACATTGAAGTCTATGGGGCCATATCACAAGCGTCCACTGGTGGATTTGGAAACAGGACAGAGGTGCACTACCCACCGACTCCAATATACTGCCTAAGTAAGAATAAAGTTAATTAAAGCCGCAAGCGGCGATAAAGGCCCTCGCCTCCCTGGCGACCGCGGGGGGCATGTATCATCGGGAAGACCGCGTATTGCCTCCGCTTGCAACCGTGTGGACAAGCGTCCTGGGCAGGACTGCATGTCGTACTTTAAAGTGCTGGAGAGCCAGTTTTGAAGATACACTTATCATTTGCATATCATTGTGTTCAGGTCATTAATGTGCACAAACGCTTCATTAGGTCCAACCAGATCCAACAATGTTTGTGAAAGTTACAGGAGATTTTATTTTCCCCAAAATGGCCTCCTCGTTAGGGGCTTGTCACAGCCACACCCATTAAAATAACGGACGCTTACAATTATAATAGGCCCTCCCGGCCTACCGCCGGCTCGGGCCTAATAATAACGGACGCATACAATTATAATAGGCCCTCCCGGCCTACCGCCGGCTCGGGCCTAACAAGAGGCTTTCTGTGTTGTTGCTTTAGAAATATATGTTTTTGCACAATACCGCCATCTGCTGTTGTGAAATATAATGATGTAAAAACTTCTAATCTCTTTAAATGAATGGATTTAAAAATGTTTTATTGTCAGCCTGTGTAAGCTGGATCATTGTGTCATTCGATGATTAGCGCTTGGTGCGGTGGCTGTTTAAGCATCCAGGCCTTGGCACATGCGTCCGGGGACAGACCCCCCATTGCCTCGCCTTGTCATGCATGTTGAAGCAAAAGTCTCCCGCCTCTTCCTTTTCAGACACGGCCAAGAGAGTGTTTAGAAAACACTGTGTAAAAGTGTTGTGTTATCCCTGCACAGAGCCTTGCGGGTCTGAAGATGCGTAATTTTCTCACAACAAGAGTTCCCATGATAGCTCTCTGCTTTGAGTAGCTATTAATGCCCTTTCTTGCTCAGTGGTTTGTCAAATGCATTAATCTGAGGCTTGGCAATGGATAGGAAGGAGCAGAAGAGGAGTGCGGCACAAAAGTGAAGGGGAAGGGAGATGACTGGAACAAACAATACAAATCTGCATATTGTTTTGTAAATAACACTGCTAATTCTAGGCCAAAGTAGAGATACAAGCCACCACTATGCTAATACATCATGTTTTGTTGTCTTGGGCTAATATTGACTTTTACTTTGTGAATTTCTGTCAAAATTGCTTGAGATAATTTCACTCTTATGAGAAATTAAGGCCCAAACATCCTCTGAGCTTACTTTTTAATTTTCTATTAACTTTTAAAAGAAAGTAAGTTTTTGTTTTTCTTTGCGCACCCTTGTGTATTGTAACCATGGCTGCATAATAGAAGACAAAAACTTTTCAAGAAAATGTGCCTCACTTTTCTTGGCTGTGTCATCCTAAAACTCTTCAAACTGCTGTATGTTCAATAAAGCATATTTAGCTAAAGTAAACTGGACTCAAGCGGTGACAAGCTCAATGAAGTGACACTACAGATTTGATGAAACATTGAGTGCCCCTGGCTCCCTTCCAAAAACACAAACGCACACTAAAAACGCACACTAAAAAGCTGTAGTTAAACAGAAATGATGCAATAGGACAAGTTCCCCTGATGAACTCACAGCCACGTAAATAAATACAGACAAACTGTTACATGCTCAATAAACAACATAATTATAAGTCTGTGCAAACGCAGTGCATCTTCAGAGTCTTGTTTCGTCCCTTAGGATTAAATTACCTTCGACTATTGATAGCAGTGTCAATTTCTGTGATAGCAAACTCACGATTACCCAATAAACAAATTCAGGAAATTTAACTTAGATTAGCCACGTAACTAGATCAAAGGAGCCAGTGTGCATTCGGCAGGAGCGAGCAGCGAGGAGCGGGTGCCCATGGGAGGTGTTGAGTTGAAGCAGATAAACATGCAACCCAAGAACTCAACATCTCTGTGGGTAATTACAAGGGACTTCAGGGGCTCTTTGTCTGTGGGAAATGAGTTGTGTGCCGTCTACGAACGCAGCAAAAGAGACACTGGATTCATTACATCGCTAATCTAAACGGGGATCAAATAAAGGACTATTAATATGCTTGCATCATGGCCGTGCATGTGCTATTGAATTCATACTATTGCTGAAGTCAAACCAGGCAACAAGGATGACCTAGTACATCAAGTCACTATCTATCAAGCAGGAATTGATCTTACAGATGTTTGCTATTACATTTATTTATTTCCATCTCAGAATGAAAAAAAAATGACGTGAAAGATGGTCGGGAATAATTTACAATTTTCTCAAAAGCACAGGCCCTTTCCATATTGTATAAAGTCATCTAAAATATTTATTTTTTTCTTTGTTTATTCTGCTTTTTCTTTTTAGTTTCATCTGATTTTATGATTAAAGATGTAAAATGCATTACATGGATACACTTAGAAGCAACTTTAACTGAATTACTTTCTCACACAGTGCATTCCCTCATTCCCCCATGTTTTATATTTCTAATCTTATGTCGTTGCTCACCAGCCAATCAGTCCCTTGTTGGCTATTTAGTGCCTGCCTTTAGTGTCACCTTCTGGCTCTGAGGCTGAATAGGGCCACACTGGCTCCCCTGCATAGCAATGACTCTACAGCAGCAATGACTCGGGCTGTAAATACTGGCTAAATCTTTAGGAAAAAAAGACCACAAACACATTTTAGTTTTCTCATTATGCACTGGTCTGCTACTGAATGTTGATCTGGAGGCACGAACAAAAGCAGAGCCCCTGACAATAGTATTTTATTTTCTGTGCCATTACTTAATTAAATTTTAAAGTGAAGTTTATTACACAGTTTGTAAGCACTGGGCAGAAGTTGTTGTGACAAATGTCCCTCTGTAAAGCGCTATTTTGGAAGAAAACCAGAGGCAGGTACAACAGCTTTCAAGCAAGAGCCAGTTGAGTAAGAAGAAGAAGAAGCAGCCACTCCAACCTTACCTCCCTCTTTTTACTTTCGGATCGGACCCTTGCAGTCACCCCGACTCCCCCCATCACCCTCCACCTTCACCTGGGACTTGCATTTCCCAAGGGGCATTAAAATCACTGGCCCTGTTTGATTTAGGCAGGTCGGGTGTCAGTGTTCGCTACAAGCCCACGGTGAACCATGAATAATGGATCTGCCACGGGTCTGCGTCCCCCTGGGACTGCCAGCTGCCCCCTCCCCTCACTTCAGCTGTGACTGGAATAGTCAATGTCCCATTAACAACCAATGATTCATAAGGCTCCCAGTGCAAGAAACAAGAAACACAGGCAGGGAAAGGTGATACAGTAAATTTATTAGATAGTGACACTTTCAGTATGAAAATTTAACAAAATGGTGCTGTGCAATTAATCAAAAATGTATTGCCATCTAATTATTGACAGAGTATAAGACTGCTGGTCTTGTACATTAACATTCATACTAAATATGAAATTTGTTTGGTCACAAAGAGCATAAGCAGAAAGAGAACTCTTTTTTTTTGTGTTTGTCTGCATGTTTTTATAACGGAAATTACATCACCATTGCTATATTCAGAAATGAATTGGTTCTTCACATTTTTTTTCCTTTTGTGACACACATCTGGGTCCCAGGCTTCAAAGAATACTCAAGAACAAAGCCAGCAGTTGGTGTGCTAATTTACAAAGTATGCTTTTAAGTTTTTTGATGTAGACTTGTGATGCCCTAGAATGAAATGCCCTGGTAATGAAAAAGGCTGTTGCATTAGGATTTGAAGACTTCTAAGTTGCACTGTTTTCCGGGTCATGAAAGCTTCAAGTCCCTTCTGCTTATTTACATAATCTTTTGTTGATCCTGTTCCTCTGAGTTAAAGCGGTTTCCTGAACAAATCTCCGAGCCTTCAGCGTTTATGCTTGAAGGTTTGAGATGAATGATTTGCATAGAAGGGCAGTCTCATCAGTCAAAAGTAAGTTTGATATCTCTGTTGAAGATAAGACACTACCTGTTCTGTTTCTGTTCACAATACACTTGTTTACACACCTGTTTTTCAGTGCTGTTCCCTGAGGTGCAATTTGTTTCAAAAAACAAGTGGCTTCTCCTTGACACAACATCTATTTGCAGAAAAAAAAGGAACTTCCAAAATAGTTCCCACACACTTTAGCCTGACAGTGCAGCCATTACAGCGCTTTACATTCAACTGAAATCTGTGACATTTATAGTGTTAGTTCTCACTGTGGAGTACATCTTAGATCTTTTTGCAAGTAAGTGAAGCATATTTCTGTGCCACCAATTTTATGGTGTCAAGCAGCGATGAAAAATGTGTAGCATTTTAGGCAAAAGCATACGCAGTGAATATATGGAGTATAATGGCATTTGGACAATGCAGAGTCCATGTTTTTATATTTTAACTTTTTCTTCCTATTCACAATAAAAAGCTGGGTTTTTTTTTAACTTATTTATGCAGTACACTTAACCACTCAATCCACAAAACACCATTTTAAATCAACACAAATATAAACTAAATCATGTTATAATTAATTAAATTACAACATGGTACATCTTTGATAACCACTGTCAAAGTAGATTAACATTTAAGCATATTTTTCTTCAACTTAAGAAAACTTGGGTAATCATCCATCAATAGATATTGTAATTGGTAAAAGAAAAAAAGAAAGAAAGAAAAGACTTGTCTACAATGTCTCATTCAATGAGGTCTGCTCCCATTTGAAATGGCTGTTTATCTGCTCAGATTGTCAACAATAAATCAACAGTGGAGTAAAAATCCTCCTGGGAAAGTGGCCATTCCAATGCAAACTAATATTGACTTCTATTTAGTGAATTTCTACCAAATTTACATTAGATAATTTGAATTTTGTGTGGATAAATTATGATATTTCAAATGAACTCAAGTGGTTACTTTTCCTAAAATCTCAATGTTACCAATCCTACATGAAATACCTTTAAATGTAAGTAAAATACAGCTATAAACATTGATGGGTAAATGCAAAGTCACTGGATTACGGACATAATAACCTCTTAGTTCAAAAGCTATGAAATCTACAGAGGAAATAGGTGGCAACACAGTCATTAGTTAACATGATCCAAATACAATGTAAAGTCTTGTGACCGATTTAACCAAAGGAACACCAATTAATGTAAGAGCAGTGTCTCATTAGTGTAGGGTTTATTTTTTATTGAATAATACATGCCTCTGAGATGTTTCCTCATCAACATTTCATGTAAACAGGGAAGTTGTGATAGATTGTAAACAAGAACTGTTTTTCATCTAAGTTCAAATAAAGACATGCACAGTATTAAGTATGACAGGTTGGAATAGGAGAATGTCAGTGTTGATTTAAGAGCTTAAAAATGTGTCTCTAAAAACAGAACGCAAAAAAGAAAAGCCCTCGTGTACGTCCATTAGCATTATGCGTAAACACACTTTCACAAGGCCATCTGTAATTTCAAAGGCCCATCTGAAGTATCACCCCGGATGAATAATTATGACAATGAACAAACAAAAACAGCCGCAGGTTACTCCAGGGCTGTGTGCTGTGAACAGTGTCAATCATATTCCAAGGTGCGTGACAGGTGCATGCTCTGTTGTCATTCAGACTGACAAACCGACCGGTGCGGACAGACAGCACAACCTTTCAAACATCACAAATGCCCAGCTGCAAACACTCACACAAAAATACACAAAGCTTTATTGTTTTACATCAAACATTCGCACAAGCACAAACAAAAACACACTGTCAATCCAGAATCCATTACCGAGACTTCATAACGCCGGCTGTGCCACATAACCCTCCGTATCTGAGCAGGTAGGAGGGCAAAGACTCCTATATGGCCCCCGTCTGTCAAATACCCTTCGTCCCCAGTAACAGTGCAGAAAGGTATAGGGAGTAAAAGGCAGCAATGATCCTATTTCACTTGAGAGTCAAGAGCTCAGGTACTAATATATAACCTTTGATGCAAGACAGAAAAGGTGGCCAATAAAAAATTTCATTTGCTAAAGAAGGATTTTTTTTTTCCTAAATGAAATGAAAAATCAAGTGCAGGCTATTTTCTGTCAGGAGCCAGGGCTCATTAGACAGTATCTTGTATAAAGGTGTGACAAGATTTCCAGATCTTTTTGGAATCAGAATGACAGAAATTGCAAAACAAGAAGCCAACTGTGTCAGGCAATGGGTAAAGTCATACAGGGGTTTATGTAAGTGAGACTGAGATAATGAGAGTCAAGTACATTCAAGCAACACTATGTGACTTTAAAGCTTGTATAACCAATGAAGAACTTGAGATAACTCACATGGTACTCCATAAAACCAACCGTGTCTACTCCAAAAACGATCGTCAAACTAGGCACACTTTGTCTTTAAACGAGTATGTAAAGAAACCATAAAAAAAAATATATATCTTGAATGACTTGCCAGACCCATATTTTGAGGTAAACACTTCCTTAATGTTGCTTAAATTGTTGTCTTCGCCGCCTCAAACAAGAATGAAATCCTAAAAGGCATTATAAATTATCTGCAGTCCCTAATCCATGAAACTTAAGCTTATGGATTGAAAAAGTTTCTTGGAGAAACTCATTTGTATCTGTTATGACCTAGATGAGTGTGAATCTCCACAGACACAAAATGAAATGTAAACAGTTGTAAACAGCATTAGCTTTCTGTTGAATAACACTGACTGCCAGGAGGCTCATTACATAAATAAAATATTAAAAAGCAGAGTATTTTGCAGGAAGGAATACTCCCATACATTGCTTTTATAATTAGGACAGAAAAGGTTATTAAGATTAATAGGTTGGTGTGGGTAAATTAGAAAAGTAGGAACTGTCAGCTAAACACTTGAAGTACTATAGTTGTAAATTCAACCTTTGTTTTTGCACATCTCCTTTAATTGGTTGAATAAACAAACTGGCACGATGTAAAATTAGCTGCCTTCAGATCAAGGGTCGCACTAAACTACGGCCTGTCAACGAGGTAAAGGCCAAACACTTTATGTTTTAGAGTCAAATGTCCTTATCAATACGAGCTAAAGAAGCTGCGGGCGTAATTGTCCTGTTTATCAGTTCTATTACAGCCCGTCTAGAGGCATCAAGCCGGGGCAATAAATAAACACAGGTACTGGAGAGTTACAGTGCACTACCCCATCTCACTTGATAGATCTCTAATAAACAGTGCATCCCTCACAAAAAAGAATTATGCCATCTATTTCAACTCCCATAGCAAGGCAATTACCAGGAGAGCCAGATACACAGCACTGTCAAAAGCATCATTTATGCCTCTAGTAGCTTGAGGTGAGCCATGCCGGTATATTTAACTTTTATTTATTTATAATCCTTGAGATACTTGAGAGTAATCAAATGATATGAATAATTCAATACATATTTTGGTAGTGAAAAGTATTGGAACAATGAAATATTAACAAATGGGGTGCCCTCAGTGCGATACAATGCATTCGGAAATGTTCATGTTAATGAATTTTAACACGGATACAGACTTCGACAAACTATTTTCACATAACTTTGGACGCACCACGACGACAGAAAGGGTTTAATAGGATGAACAGAAAGAGTGCTGTTAACAGTGATCTTACACAATGCAGTTAACGACACTCTGTAAAATGCATGACACTTCATCAGCTGTAAGTGAAATAGCTAATTAAGGTTTAAGGACCACTTTTCCAATTTTCAACCTCAGTCGTTTCATTGTAATGTGGGCACAATGTGTGAAAATGAATGTAAATTTCCCTGTCGCATCTTTGTTTTCAGAGCTCAGTGGCGTTTAATACTTTGAACATCCAATTCATATAAACACCCAGTTTGAGCTGCTATTTTATTGTAAGCTGCTTCGAGGTGACAAATGATCACAACTAAAATATGAGAGATAATAAACATCACTTCAAATGTAGCAGCTTACTTTGAAGCTTCTAACGCTTAGTCACTGAATGCTGCTGTATAAAGAATGACACAACAGGATGAACCTTGTAATTGTCACTGATACGAAATATACAGAGAAATAGTATTGAAAGCAAGATAACAATGATTGAAAAGATGATAATGTGTAGAGAAGCATGGCAGTGATTAATATCATTTGCCGGTAAATCCAGGTTTTCCAATCAGAGCCTGAGCTTGGAGCCAAAGCAGCGCTACGAACTGGGACGGTTTCACAATCCCCTTCTCACAAGAACTGCGATGTCCCTTGGGTATTATCTTACAAAGCCCATTATGCTGCAGAAACAAAGCGGAGACAGAGGCCTAGAAATGCAGTGTGCATGCAAAAGTACACACATGTACTCAGACATGCGCACGGACTATTTTAATCTTTGCAAAGATATGTATTATCAGTACAAATCCCAGCGTGGCCACGGATTACAGATCTGTGTGCACGCAGCTGTGCACCATTAAAAACAGATGTGACATCTTCATGGCATTAATTCTCACTGACATATCATGTGACTTCCAACCAATACAGCCATTTGTAAACAACACTTAAAAAAACACTCTGACATTAAACCATAACTCACTGAAGCTTGTAATTTCTAGCAGATATTTAGTGAATTAAGCTTTCCGAGAGATAATCATGGGTGCTGTCAGAAGTCAATACGGTTTCTAAAAATTCAGTTAAATGAGGACTTGTTGATGATATGAAAACATGCAGCGTGCACAAATTGCACAGGCATACAATTAAGATTTCACTGCTGTGTTCAGAGGTACCACACGGTTTACTCCAGCTTCCAGCTAACTGGCCTCCAACAGTGCGGCTGATGTTTTTAGAATGACTTCATATAAATACTGTCAAAGTACCATAGAGCATAATAGTATCTAGACGACCAAAAACTGCTGAGAATGAGGCGTTCTCAGTAAGGGACTAAAGTCCATTCAGCATTCCTGTTCGAAACCGACACAAACACAGCAGCTGTTCAAAGATACTTCAAATCAGGCTGCCACGAAAAAGCTCATCTATGTTTTAGGGTCTAGTCAACACTGAGCTCACTGGAGACGGGGACTGGGAACTCTGCAGACTGTCTTGGCAGAAATGCTTTGTAACCTTCCTAACTTTGTTGGCTTAGACTCAGAGATTTAAGGCTCTTTGTGGGGTTGCAAATCTGGGAAGGAACACTGTCTTTGGAGTGTCATATACTTCATGGTCCAATCTGATATTTTATTGTTGTCTGTATCTAGCACAATGTTTTTAGCTGGAATAACAACACTGCAGTAGTTTGCAGGCTTTGACCTTGAGTCTTATTTTTAAAACGTAGGCTCTGCTCATTAACAATTTTGTTTTGTTACAAACAACAAAACATAGTCATTCATAGCTTTGTCACTTGTTATCCTTCAATAGCCTTTAGTGTTGTCTTATTTTTAGCTATATATAAAAAGGGTATATTTGAAAGAAATAAAGAGAAAATGTAGTGTCAGTGCTACAAATGAGTCCCCAGAGCAGGACTACAATGCTGCATTACATGCAAATGGGTTCTTATCCATTATTTCTAACACTGAGCAGACTCCCAAAGCATACAACAATGTGCATATTATGGCCATATTAAACAGTCAACTAAATCTCGAAAGCATACTTTGTATTTCTATGATTCCTCCTCCCCACCTCAGGAGTCAAATGAGACCCCCTCAAGGTCATGGGTTTCATGAATCATACACTTTCTCTTGCTTATAGAAAAATTGGCAATAAATCACAATTGTCATGAAACTAAACAACATAGTATTCTAAGTGTTTCATTTACACATACAGTATGTAACAAAAAGTAGTGCTGCTATCTGGACAAACCAGTTTATTTATTGCATTGTTTAAAAAAACTAATAAATGCCCATTTCATAAAAGATTTGATTCATCAAGAATTTGTCTGATCTCTGTGGATTTAAGGTGGATTTCCAGCAAGAAATATCAATAGCAACATGCTAACCTGCCTCTAGACCTAATTGTGTAGACATTCAGCCAATCAGAGAAACAAAGCACCACATGAAGCCGACTCCATCAGGTAAACAATTACGATTGGTCCGACGGGATTTCTATCAGGTGGAAATGAGTGTGAAGGAAAGGGATTGCAGCCCCATTTCACTTCACAGAGTCAAGGGTATGACCGGCCAGGTTACTATAATGCAGCATTTCATTATTAGGAAGATATATTAACTACTGTCAATCCAGCAATGAATAATGTATATAAACTACATATTATTTTGCTGGAAACATCCCAGTTAATGGAAAATGGTAATAATCTCGGACAGTGCGTTGCTATAAAAAGTTGTAATATTAAATTACCCCAGTATTCGTTCTATGTATTTTCCTGGAGATTCTTAAAAGACTGTAGAGTTATTTATGAACATTATGTGCATCAGTTAAGACTTCCCGTTCAGAGGCTTAGAGGCAGGAATACTGAATAGGCTCAGGATGTTATCAGCTTACACTGTGTATCTTAATAACTGATTTAATCCCTGCATTATGGCACTGCGCTGATATTGTCGGTAAAGGAGCAGCATATTGCCTACTTAAATGGACTGTGACAGGTTAGGCATTGAAAATCTGATTTCTACAATCTTAATGTCCACCATTAAACCCAACGCACTAAACCGGAAGATAAAGAACATGAGGACATGAGGCGAATAACAGGAATCTCTATGAACATCAAACATTTTATTGGTTCTATTATAATTTTATGAATGTACGAGCTAAAAGTCCCTTTGTCATGATTTCTGATTCAAATGACCATCTGTCACATTTATGCCTTCGAGCTACTGCGTTATAAGACTTATGACTGTTGCGCTACTAAATATCTCATTCTTGACAGCATTCAGACTATAAAATATTCATTCAAGCATGTTTTTTTGCAACTAAATAATCAATCCAGTTCATTTCAATTATTTATATTTAACTGAAAGATCTGCCATTCAATTATTTTAAGAGCAAAGTAAAGAAATAGTCTTTAATTTCTTAAATGCCCTCCTTTACCTTCTAAGTTATGCGATTAAAAACTGCATTTCTCTTTCTGTGCTCTTGCTATAAACAAAGTAAGTTGGTTAATACAATGTTGCTGTAATGCTGTACACCATCAGGTACAGCCATGAGATTTCTGTGGCACAAGTCCAAAAAGAGACACAACCCTGCAGAGGTTAAATGGGAGAAGAAATTACAGGGCATGCTCTTTCACCAGGGTTTAAATTGGACAGTGGAATATACATTAATATGTCATCACTATGACTCGAGATGGCACCTCCGCGGTCATTAAGCAGACAAATGATGGTCCGGGCCGAGCAGAGCTACAGTATAAGGCTGTGGGAAATGTTGCATGTTGTTGCGAAAGACCACAAAATCCAAAAGACTAGAAGAAGATACTGAAACCAGATTCTGAGTTTGGGAATCTCTACATGTTATCAGCAAATCGAGGAACAAGGCCTCTGTTCTGACAAAGCCTTTTTTTTGTCACAAGCCCTACATAAGTCTCAAGGTTTCTACATGATAAAATATTAAATCTGGAATACGGCGGTTTCAATGAGCCTCTTTGGAAATAAATAAAAAGGAAAGAGAGGTGGACTGAACAAAACCCCAAATACTAGCTTTATGTAGCATACATAAACAACATTTCTCTTTTCTTTAAACACCAAACTAAAAATGAATAGATTAGATAAATGGAGATTAATTGATAGAATTTTACATATTTTAAAATATACATGGGTGATAAAAATCAGCAATTTTATTTAATTTTATCTTGGAAAGTGGACTTGCTAACATTAATTAAACGAGAAGTATGTGTTTTATTTGTTTGTTTAAGGGTTTTTTTTGGCATAAAAAAAACAGTGATTACCTAACAGCATATTGTAATAGACATCATCTGAGAAAAAAAAAAAAACACGACCGAAGATGTCATCTAGGCTTTCTGAACAAGGATTTTAATTGATGAGAATTTTCAGTCGTGAACAGAAGCTTTGGTGAATCACAGCTCGCTTCCAGAAAAAGGAACACTCCTATTGGTCAACACAGCTTGTCAATAAGGAAGTACTGGAACGTTAATAATGTATAAAACATTAAACGTGTATATTACAGTAACAAAAAAAGAAAAACATACTCAGAGAAAAGGGAGGCAACGTGAAACAGGGATAGAATATCAGCCTTTTTAATCACGCAATTTTGTAATTTTGTAAGCTCTTAACTTGAGTTTCGGTTTTATTTTTTATAATAAAAAAGAAATTACATACCACATACATTTACCTCTATGTATTTTAAAGATGGAAATGTTAAGGTTGAAGAGCAACTGTATTACACATGACTAGTATCTTCCATTTACACATATCAGTGATAGTGTATTGTTACTTTAATTGATTTGGGAGATCCTCACTTGCACCTAAGAAGGTCAAATGTACTTTCCTTTAATGAAATCCTGGAACAGATTGGTTACTGCTCCACGGGGAGAGCAGACACTTGGCAAAAAGACTCAACTGCTCCAGTGACCTCTCCGCAAAGCTTCCTCCAAAGCAAAAAAGGAAATACCATAGAAATAAACAATAAAGAAATAAATAATTAATGTTCAGTCTCATACAATGGATACAAAGAAGCACAGTGTCAGACAAGAAAAGCACAATTTTACTGTTCAGTCAGTGTTGCTATTGAATTTTCAATGGTAGCTATATTTCAAAGCTGGCAGAGTTCGTTATCACAAAGCATTTTAATGGAAAAATAACCAAATGAATAGCCAAGAAATGTCGACAACACATCCATTACAGTGACCCAAATGCAAAACCTGTTGAAAATGCCGTGTAGCAATACCTTTGAAGGTAATACAATTTTGGTGACATTTCAGCCGGCTCATCTCGTATAGATTTTTCCACTCTCCCACGTTTGAGACGCCACCAAACGACCGCGGCTTAATTACAGTATTGAGATTCCTATTGAGTGCAATGCAATGAGTGCAAATATTAACCATCAAGTTTCTTATTGTCTGCCTCTAAGGACGCTATGAGGATTATGTCAAAGTTTTTGAGTTTTTAACAATACCCATTCCCCATAGCCTCTTGAGTTCATGTCCAAGGATTCTTATTAAATTCTCTTCTATTAAGGGGCATTGAAGTGATTATGTGTTCTCATTCAAAGGAAAAATGAGCTATAAGACAGTATTATCACCAGCTTTTTGAGCTTGGATGTTGATTGTATTTTTCTTTTTGAGAGAGTTTAATTCATAGATTTCTTTCATGTGAGGCAATATTTCCAAAAGACTTAGTGCATGTTACTGCTATCTACAATTGCAGGATTCATTTGCATTCTATTTATCATGCATGGATCATTTTGTTGTTTACACAATCCCCACTTATAAAGAATTCATAACAGATTATTTGTTTTTTTGCCATATTCAATAATATTTGAAGTAAATAAGAGTGTTTTCAGTGAGCCTCTGTGAAGTCGGAGTGTTTCCACTGGAGGACAAAGTTTTGAACCTTTCAGCGGGGGTTGTCTTGTTTTTTAAGTTTATATGATGCACCACTGTGTTCTTGTTCGTGGATGTGTTGTTTGTGTTTATGTGGCTGTTTTTGTACATATGCGACTAGGCTTTACCCAGCAAAGCCAATACCATTAGTAAGAATGTAAAAGGATCCCCAAGAGTGTGTTCCCCATGCATAATTCAACAAACCCATGAAAAGTTAAAAATTTTGATCCTTTTTGGTGTTTGTGTCTGTGAGATGGTCCCAGTGAAAAGAGGCAATAGGACGGAGGGGTATTTTATTAAATCATGTGATGCAGAACAAGTATCACCAACAGTTTTCAGGTCAAGCTCCAGCAAAGATTATTGGGTAAAAAAAAATACATATTGATTTTACTTCAATTAATTTGTGACCTAAGTGAATAAAGTATATATACCAAAAACTACACAGACCACCTTTAAAGAATTTCATCAAATGTGGTAATAGACCTACAAAAAAAAAAAAAAAAAGAAATATACAAAAATGCATTTTCTCTGGAAGCCTCAACCATGTATCCCATGCAGCTTAATAACATATAAGTGTATTTTAACCCACACTGTAATGATCAACCAAGACAAATTTAAGGACTTGAATGTGTTGCTGCTGAGTGTCATTTTAGCAAAGATTTGTATTTATTTCTTCTGTCACATCTCTGCAAGGTGACAGCTGTACCACATCAGAAATAACAAGTATTACTTTGTCTACAGGAAGTAAATGGAATAGCTGTTTCATAAGTGCCTCCTGCTACATAATGGCATTAGCTTGCGTTATATAGAAATCACTAAACCATTTCCAATAGCTTTTGTTGTATTTGACTTTCTTCTTGGTCCTGTTAGGGGTCGCCAGTGGCTGGAGCTGCTTTGGGCCAGAAGAGGGGTACACCCTGGACAATGGCCAGTTAGTCGCAGGGCTGACATTTAGACACTGACACTCTCACATTCTTCCACTAGGAGCACTTTAGAGTCACCATTTCACCTGAACACGCGTGTCTTTGGCGTGGAGGGAACCCACAGTAACACGGGGAGAACACTCAGACTCTTCACAGAAAGATCAAGGGTCGGCCGCCCCGGGGATCGAACCCACGAGCGCTAACCAGGGGTCTGCCACTTGTCCCAATGCCAGATACACAAATTTACTTACTACTAGATACTTACTATTTACTTACTGGATAACTGAGCAGTGAGGTAGGTTAGAAAAATACTTCAGAATTATTATTTTTTTCTTTGCCAAGACATCACTGCACCAAGGAGCCCGGTTTTCTCTGTGTACATTATAACTGCTGCATGGTTTATTTTGAATTGTCAGCTAATAGATATTGCACGAATCAAACAAAGAAAATGACACTGTGTCTTTTTGCAGTCAGTAAGCCACGAGATTAAAACCATGCCTCAGAGAAAGAGATGAGAGAATGACACAGTGGAAAGAAAAGTAGCCAAAGCCTGTATTAGCAGCTCACAGGAGCCAACTGTCTGTTGCTAGGCTGCATTGTACCAGACACTGAACGAGGAGATTTAGAGGGTCATTTTGACAAATACACAAATACTGTATTCGTATTTGCTCAATCATCCGTTGTCTTTTGTGCTTAATCCTACTCGGGGTCATGAGGTGCTGGAGCCTGTCCCAGTGTAAATTGCACAAGAGGTAGGAGGGTACCTTTGACAAGTTGCCAGTCCACAGATGGACTAACATAGACACTCACTTGTACACACAGCTACATCAATGGACAATCTGTCAGCTCCAATTGATAAAACATGGCTGGTTTGAAAGTGTACAGGGGCATCAGAGGACAACCATTGAGGTGGAGTAATCATTGCAACTAAAACCAAATGTAATTACTGATTACAAAATGAAAATTACTTTTAACAGCAAATGTAGCAGGTTCATTTTGATTAAGCAGAGATAAATGGCCTTGATGGCTCCAAAACACCTGGCTCCCAATGATTCATGTTTTTCTTAAATTTTAATTTTTTTAGTATTCCTGTTTAATATATTGACTCATAAAATTATTATTACAGCACTTTTCGAAAACTGAAGTTGCCCCACTTTGTTGCACCTTTGGTTGGCGTATTACCCCAGCACACACTTTTTAAAATCTCTTTTGAGTATAATTTAATGATCTGTCTTCATTTAAAAATTACACTGGTCATTTAAGTGCCATCTTCTATTGATAAAAGATGGTTATTATACCATTAATTTCTACTGCCATTTTCTACTGTCATCTTTGTTTGAAATTAAATCCCATTTGAAGTTAGTGATCCAAGCTGATTTATTAGATGGTTTAATTTCAAGAGTCACTTTATGGCCTAGTTTCAGATCATCTAAACTACAAAGAAAGGTGCTCTCTACCTGGGTCTTTGAAACTGACAGGCCATCACAAATCTCATTTCGGGCCCACTCGTCGTCAATGAGCATTTTCACTCTGCAAAAATGTCAGCGCATGCTGCCAGTAGATAATCGGAGATGAGACAAGAGCTGAGCTACCCCTGTCAAACACAATGAAACTCATCTTCGCTGCCATTACAGTCAGTTGCCAACCAGAGAATAAAATTAACTGCTTCATAAAAGTATAGGCTGTTTACTTATTAAAATGACCTCAAAGGCATCTCCTCTGCATAAATCTAAGACAAGTAAACAAAACAATATTATAATAACTTCTCCACTTCACCTCTAATCCTAGGTTCAATTTAATCTCTTGCATAAAAAATATCCCCTCATATCACAGCGTGTCTTAGTGGAAGCTTGTGTGGTGTGTGTCTCCCTGGACGTCAAATATTTTTGAAACATAGATCTAGATGACTTTCCCCACCTTGGCAGCCTTCATCCCTCTAAAGCCGATGCTGATGCAGAAATACACCAGCGCATAAGCTCTGCCAGTAAGGTTATGCCAGACTCTGAGGAAGAGTCTCTGTGAACCGTGACATCCAGGTGAATAACTGGCTGTTTACAAAGCAGTTGTTCTTCCCACTCCAGTGCCAGAGGTACAAACCTAGAGCAGAGGACCAGCTACACATTGTACACTGAATACCTGGATCGCTGAGCCACAGATGGAAGCCTGCCTCCAGGAAATTGTTAGATAGAAATGCAGAGGAACACAGAGAAGTGCACTCTAAGAACCGAACATCTAAAACCTGACACTTGTCCTTACCCTTCACTATATGTTGAATGTAACATCTCAATAAAATAGATATCATTATTTATATTATAGGAAAATATAAGTAAAATGTCATATATTTCAAGGCATTTGTGCTGCTTTCAATGACATCTGAAACAAAGGAAAAATACAGTTAAACCTATTGTTGTGATGTCCTTTTGAAGGCACATATTTATTTGACCATTACATCTAGCACTGATTGTTTTGCATCATCGTGCAGAAAGCCTCCTCCATATCAACAGACTTAGCATCATTAGGACAGATGGACTCAACAGCTGTCTCAGTCTTGTTACAGTCCATTTTCTCCCGCTGTTACATACTTCTTTGTTGTTGCCAGTGGATTAGGAACAAACATTATACTGCATTTGACCTTTGTAAATGGGAAACCCCTATAGACTTTACAAGTCACTGCAATGCTAAAACAAAAATGATAAATGCCTGTCATTAAAAGTCTTTAGCTGCTCTGCTTTGGCATTTATATGTTTTCACTGTCAATAGACACAGATACACCAGATACTGTGAGATTAGATTATACACAATGAGAATATTATCTTGTCCATCTAAGTCTAATTAATATAATGCAACCGTAATTCTTCATATCTCATGGCTAATCTTGGAGTGCGTTTACATGCACTTGTCCAACATGGGGTTAGCACTCCTACCTCACAGCAAGAATATCTTTATAAAAAGCTGGTAGTAGGCAATAATGTCATGCTGTAGATGTTCATGTAAGTCACATTCAGAGTTGACCTTAAGAAATCATTTTTATTCTTCTGTCACATATTGTGTCTGTTGACAATAGTCATGGTCTTTCATCGTGACCACTGCTCCAGACCGCAGGACAAGCTCTATACAGCCGCAAAACTACCGCAACAGTGCCAAAAATATGTATTAGTTGTCAATTCCATCACAAGTAGAAGCTTCAAAAAACCTAGAGTTTCCACAGCAAAGCCACACTTCTGTAAGATTGTGGGATCAAAGTGCTGCCTGTAACCCTCTCCTTCAAATCAGGTGCAGACAGTGCTGCCAAATCCAGCATGGAGCTTGTCCGCAGCCCTTTCGGCTCTATCTCCGCCTACCTTGCAATTCCACCGCAGCAGAGCTCAAGAGTTAATATGGTTGATGCAGTCCCTGCCCAGAGGGGGTAATGAAGTGACTAAGGGCTGACCGTCCCTGACCGCTGACAAGACAGCAGGTGTGAGGAGAGTGGCTAAGACAGACAGGCAGGTGGATCTATGTGTGTCCACCTCTGCCATAGATCCTTGTGAGAATCCCAACAGTCTTAATGTCGGGCTAGTTTGTTTGGTGTGTTCCACTCGTCGGCTATCGTTGGGCTCACGTCAGCGAGTTTGCCCGATTCAGAATGTCGAGTTGGCGTTAGGGCTGTTGGTGAGAGAGAAAACGGAAAAACAGTTTCCCATTTTGGAACAATAATACAGACTACTGCCACCTACAGGTATTGAAAGGTATATCCTTTGACACAGACGCAAAAAGCAAACTCTAATCTGCAATCAGCTGGCATCGTTTAAGAGCAGTTTTTTGGCCCAGGCGAAGCTAACGCGAAGCCACAATACACCGCTAGTTGTTTGATGTCAGTTTAGTGTGTCCAGGCCTTTAAAGGTGTTGCTTTTTAGATTTCTGGTATTTATCCGGACCCCTATTTTATACGATGAGGTTAGGTAAGAGGAGGAGGTTGGTGTAGTGGCACACAAAACCAGGACTAGCCTATAGTAGACCCAAGTTCGTATCCCAAGAGAAAGTTGAGTCCCAAGAAGCTTAAGGCTTTAGATCAGGGAAAGCAAACAGGAAACAGTCTCAATTAGAAGCCTTTATAAAAGTTTTTAGTGTGAAAAGTTAAGTGTTGTGTATTCCAATTTATCATTTTAAGGTTGTTTTTTCCATAAAATACAAAGCCTATATTTTTCTGTATTTAATCTGGGGTGCAGTTTATGCCAATAGTAAAAAAAAAATGCTAACAATAAGCAATAAAAATCATAAAAATAATTTTGCAATTTTCCTCACATTACTTTTTATAAAAACAAAAAACACTCATATTATTTTACATAATTTTTTTTAAAGCTACACCAAATAACTGTGAAAAAAGCCTTAACATTGTCACTGTACGTTGCTTTAAAGTCCCAATGATGGTTCCCTGACAAAAGAAGAAAAGAAGAAAAGCTCTTTTTCATTAAGTGCACCAGATACACCACGATGCTGTGAGTGACGGGGCACGTTAACATGTTGTGAGAGCACAAAAGTTAGACCGTGTTACTTTAAGTGAATACAGAACACAAGTCGCTGTCCGGATCAATGAGCTGACCCGACTGGACCCACTTTGTCAGACATAAAGAACCCCCAGTGTGAGTCATCTTTACTGCCACTCTCTGCACTATCTATCAGCCTCCCCCAGTCTCGCCTTCACTTACCTCCTTGTTTTCTTCCCCTCCGTCCAGTGCTTTCCTATCTCCCTTTGTCTATCCAAGCTATCTCTACTTTAACACTACATTTATGCTCCAGCTCGGTAAACGGTAATCAATGTCTCACAGCTGTGAACTGCTTCATCTAAACGATTTTTTCAGGAGAGCTGCGCGTCTCGCCGGTGGACAGAGACTGCAACTTTTTCGTTCTATTTGGAAACATATTAGTGTTGTAAGTTTGGTGTTAGCGAGCTTCTATTTCTGTGCAGCTATGATTTGTGTCCGTTGTGTTTGTGTGTTGGGAGATGTGTGAAAATGCCTGCCTGAGAATTGGCACTGACTCCAGAAGCTCCCACAGTAATGCATTCACTTTTGGTACATAAATCACAATCAGCCCATTCTGCCATCTGGGTTACTGCTACATGGCCCTTGTAATGTACACGCTGCTTAGACCACCATCTGAATAAATGAGGAATCTAGGACACAATGCACATGTCTCTGACGGCTAATGGACACTATGGTGGCTGAGTGAATTTATTGCTTTTCACTCTTTTTTCTTTTTTTTTTTTTTTCTTTTTAGTGTTGCAGAGAAGAATACCTATAGTCACTAACTTGAAAAAGCTTTTAAAGCCGTTTCACAAAGGCAAGGATCCTAACTGTAATGGACTCCTATAATCTATTAGGCGACACGTATTAGAGTAATTCTGTATTTTTATGGGTCTGTCTAGTGTCTGGGCTTCTCATTTCCAAGGCATAACACACTGATGGCTGGTCACTGGCCTAACTTATCCTCATCTGACAGTGATGGAGCCCATTAGCGTTGTATGCTGATGCACAGGGTTCATCATAAATTGGTCATTGGGTAACCATTGGAGAAATTGGGACATCCAAGCGTTGCCACAGAAGAGCACTGTTAATAAGTGAATGATTATGTTGAGTGAGAATGAAAGCTTTCTGTTTGGTTTGAACATTAGTAATATTCAAACCAAATGGACATATTTATTCTTTAATCACGCGTCTCTGTTGTGTTTCCCAAACCAAAACCAGACACTGTTACTAAGAGAAACCAGGCATAACTGTAAAAAACATATATTACTTTATGTCTTCTTTACTTTATTAGATGTATTATGTGAGAAAGAACACATTTTTAAAGAATCCTCCCTGATCCTGTTCGTATTTTTGCTCAGACATGTCTCTAAATATTTTCACCCAACATCAAATACAGCACTTCTTGAAATGTTGCTGATTTCCACTGCATCCAATTTTGCTGCTATATTGCAAGCGGCAGAATCAATTTTTCAAACGCAGGGTCACCAAAGGTCAAAGCCTTTACCCAGAGGTCCTGCCTCTTTGATGGATTCCTGAACACATCAGCATCTAATTGGAAAATTAAAGTCATTGATCGGATATTGGATCCAAAAGCATTTTCTCACATTCCCAAACACCAATTAGTGAGGGATAAACAGCGAACAGAGCAATGCCCACTGCGACTGATTCACACAACAAGGTGCGACGCACGGCCAAGAATGTAGACAGCCTTAAGGAGTAAACTTGGACATCTCTAACCTCAGCCAAGGTCAGTCAGTAATATCCAAGCTTAAAGTGTAGCGTGACCCCACGGTCACAAATCATACTCTGCAACAAGAAACACACACACACACAGACACACAAGCTGTCCTGGTGGGAATGGGCTGCATTTCATCCTGATACCACAGAGATGAAGGCTCTGTCTCACTGCTAAACAAATATTAACTTGTGATGGGAAGAATTCAATTGAATCTAAAGGTAATGTTTAGAGATGGGACGAAATCACAGCACATAGAGGACTGTTACTGTTTGTTTAATGGCAAGGGACTTTGGGATTATTTTCCTTCTAATGAAAATGTATAAGACAGAGTTGAAGAATATTTGGCTGATGAAGGTGAAGAAGCGAACGAGCAAAGGCTATACTGTAATTGCAGTTAATTCCTATGCATTTAGGAGCATAACTTAAATGGATACAATTAAGCATTAATTAAACACTAAACCTGGAGAATTGACTTACTCATGAATTAAATTAAAATCATAAGGCTAGAAGTGACACTATCATTGAAGAAAAAGAGTCGAGGCTTCTTTGCTTCTGTCAGTTTCAGTGAGAATACTTTCTACTGAAATGTGTATCTCCAAAGGATTAGGGCAAAGCCGCGTATTTCCTGCGCTAAGAGAAGGGAAGAAAACTGTTTTGAAGATGCTTATTCGCTGCTGCGTTTAGCCGCTGTGGCTTCAGTGAGCTGTGGCACACGTCCAACTTTCCCAAATACATCCTGTTGGCGCATCAAGTGGCTGCAGTCCTCGAAGACGCATCCCACTGTGCAGCCTCGGCAAAATTTGCTTCACTAAACCCTTCCTGCTGCGCTCATATAGTTTCCACAGACATCGCATTTGCTGTGGATACGACATTACTACCTTCACTACGACAAATCACATGCGCTCTGACCCATCTAACTGAGGCTAATACAGCAGGATTTAAGATTTTCTGCGACGCCTTTTCACCAAATGTACTTCATCACCGCGCACCGTGCCACCTTTCCCACTTCTAACACAGAGCGTGGCATAAACTTAATTTTTTTTCATCTTTTGCACAGCGCTCATTGGCTGTTAATTGCATTTCAAGTGGCAACAAGTTAGTGATCTTCAAGTAAATGATGTCCACTGCCGTTTCAGAGCCGAACCCTTTCGCTTTCTTCCATCATTTACGCGCACACAAATTACACACAGTTACATTCAACTGCATGGACTCTAACACAACGCCGTGAAACACACAGAGTGAAGCGGAACACGTCTATTGCTACAAAAAACCCACGCTGATGAACTTTGACATGCAAATCAAACAAGTCTTACCTTCCGTGCGGGATGCGGGACCAAATGCCTCCACGTTGACAAGTTGCAAAGTGACGCGGTGCGTGAGACACAACGCGTCTTCTGGCTTCACTGAAAGCTGTACGTTCCCACAGCGAGGCCAAAATCACGGGGACGGTCTCTCGCTGCGTCCACGCGTGAGAGAGTGCGCCCTGTCTGCCTCCACTGCCGCGCGTCTGGAGTCTCAGTTCCGACACGGGGACCAAGCCAAGCCGCTGCTGCCTCGTGTTGTGTGTGCGCGTGTGTGTGTGCGCGGTGTAGAAAGCCCCTCGTGGTGATGGAGAGAAGCTACAAATGACGGAAAGGGGGAGAGTTAGAAGTATAGTCATCATAAAAAAAGCCCCAGTGATAATCAAAAGCATGGGTTGTGGTGTGGAAGCAAAAGCAGATACATATTGCTATTTTAAAAATGACATTAGGAATGAAGCACCTTTATATCATGCTATAAAAACAGTGTTTGAGTTTGTCTGGCCTATTTTTGCAGCCCATATCTTCTGCATATATAATAGCCACCATTATTCCACAGGGAAAAGGGGAACTTTGTGTGTTCAGTAAATATAGTAAACATAAAAGCAGAGGCTGTTGTTTTACAGCATGTCTGTGATCATAGTGCACTAAAGTATTATATTTTCTTTGTTTATAGACTAAATACATAATCAGAGTCATTCTAAAACATCAGAGTTAATAAATAAATAAACAAAAGTCCTGGGGAAGAGCAAAAGATGTCAATTTACACAGAAAGTGCTTGTCTGGGTGGCGTGTTATAAGAATCTATACCACTAGGGGGAGACATGTGGAAGATATTAAGTACATTTATATTCCATGTATTTGTAATAATCAATTGCACATATTGATTGTCTAAATACATGTCAAATTTATTGTTTTTTGTTGCTTTACTTCAGGTTTGTTTGGATATTAGGTCAGTTCTGTGTGTTTCTGACTGTGGAGGTTCTCAGTCATCAGGACATCACATGTTTGACAGTGAAGACGTGTCATTCCTCATCGTAAGGTCTAAGTTCAACTGATGATGAGCTGAGTTTAATATCCTTCAGAGGGAGGGGTTTAACTTGAGACTGAATGTGATTGGACAAATGCTGATGAATGCAAGACCCTGGTTTCAGTGTGTTTAGTATATAGAGTGCTGACCATTAGCATAGCTCCTCTCTTCAGGTGTTAATGTCCTTCTATGTCTATATACAGTTGTAAATAGAAGAAAGATTGTGTCTCAAACCTCTTCCGTTCAGAGAAGCCTTTTCTAGTTTAACAAAAATGGCTTCCTTTATATCTTTTCTTATGTGTGTTTCTGTTTAGTTGATATTAAATGTTTGCATAATACTGAAATACACACAATAAAACTTTTACACTTCGCCATTAAAACAAGGGCATGGTTTTTGAAATTGCTATGGATGTACATCTATCTCCACAGTGTTCTGAGACTGATTATCCTTCTTCATGATTATTATTATCTAAACATTTGCATTGTGTGTGTAGCTTTGGACTTGGCCCCATTATATACATTTTGAACCTTTAAACAAACCACATAGATTTGATTCTTCCCATGTTTACTGTTTAATAATTAGTATATTTTTCATTTTAATTGGTTTATGTTGTGCAAAGCTGCATGCAAATAAACCGCTCGTTGTTATTAGACGCCTAATGTGTTCACACTGCAGCACCAATGCGCCAACCTCTTCTTTTATTGATGCGCAAACAGTCAAAACAACAACGGGGCAAATGAAGAAACAATTCCACACAATAAACTGTGATGCAGTCGGTGGCTTTTATTTCTATGCATTTTTTATTGAGCGGATTGGAGAAGGTGAAAATGTCAAGTACGCCTGCCTCTTTGAAGTGGCTCACCTGTGAAGTGGGAGTGAGTGTGTACATGCATATGGGAGGGGGAAAATATGTTTGTCCGTGCATGTGTGTGTGTGTGTGTGGCCTCAAAATATGCAGCCAGAGACATGGGATAAAACTATGACAGAAAAGGGATTTTTGCAGCACCTTCAACAACAGCTGGAGTCTCTGAGGCACCGTCAGAAAGGTTAGAGAGGTTAGGAAACTGATGTAGCAACAAGGATTTTAAAAGCCACTGTGCACAGGCTGTTCACTCCTAAAGAGGAGATGCTGAATACAGACAGAGAAAAGGGCTGGGAGGAAGAGAGAGGTGGGTGGTCAGAGAGGGGCTCTGAGGACAGGACACCAGAAGAAAAACAAGATTTGAGTTGTGTTAATCCTGAAGGCACTTTATCACCGGCCAGTTTCAAATAAGTTCTTGTATTGTGTTTAAAACAAATGGACTTAGATGAGTTTTTGATTTGAAGTCTTTCATTCACTTGTTCTGGGTATTTTTTACCAATTGAAATTTTCAACTAATAAAATGTGCAATGTGTGTATTTCAGTTGAGAAAACAACGTATTCTCAATCATCCATAGTACTTTTTATATACTTTTATATCCCAAGAAAATGAATGAAATGCATTTGTCTTGCACCAAGAGCTTAAAAAAACACTGATACATTCAACATTGCAGACAGGACAACACAGTGGACATAACAAAATGATTAAAAAGTACAGCAAGACGATAAATACAAGTATAAATAAATAAATAAATAGTTTGGCTGTGACATTCGGTCTCAGGGAACCTAATGACCAAATTCCATGTCCCTTCAAAGTAAAAGACTGTTGAGTTATAATTCTAAAGGTAGGGCAGGCATGCTTTGTTGTTCAAGCTTAGGTCAATCAAGTGATTCATGCCAAGGAAAGTTTTTTTTTTTGTGCGGTGACTGACACTTGTTGATTGGTAACATTTCTCTGAACTAAAAGGATTTGGTCTTCGCTGTCATTTATACGTTACAATTATTTCAAACACATGACAAGTTTAATTAAGTCTTTTATCTGTAGTCACTTTTGAAAGACTTAGCGTGTTGATTGTCAGTCGTGACCATCGTGCACTTTTTAATGTGATTGACGTGTTCTATTTGAGACAGTTTTGCTTGACTTAATCAATAACGTCAGTGGCATTATTTAGATTCTTGGTCTTTCGCAGCAAGAGCTTTGACATTTTTCAATCTCAAGACGCCTGAGTTCTCATGAAGGAAAATTAGTGTTGAATTCCTTGTAGCTTAGATGAACAAATACTACTGAAAACCAGAAAATGCAATGAAAAATATGTTCAGTGAGTCCTACTGATTACTTGATCACTTGAGTAATATTTTGTAACATAAAGTGGAACACAATAGTCAAACCTATCTTTTTAATGTTGTATAATAATCTGATACTAACATCTAGAAAAAACAGACCCTAAAAACTCAATAGAGCAGAATCGGAGGAGATATTGGTTTGATTATTTCATGTTTTTAAATAAATTTTTTTTTTCATTAATTGATCTTGTCTTATCTTTGTTCATAGACATCCTCAATGGCTACTCTAGGTGCTGACAGGCTGTAGAAAGGAGAGGTGTGGAATTGCTATACACAATTTCACCACCAGATGCTTTCAAAACTACAAACACCACCTTTAATATTGGAAATTTTTAACCTCCTAAATTATTGTCATGTAAGTACATTTCATAACACTGTCAGTAAATGTTTGTGTTTCAAGTTAAACACAGTTTTAACTTACATTTTTTATTGTTGTGATTTCCTGACATTAATGAGCCTCCACAAATGAATATACACATAAGAAAATTCATTTCCTTTAGACTGATTAATTGTATTGTAATGTTCAGAGTGATAATAAATAGCTTCAGTGCACAAAGTGTATCAAAACATAGTGTCTTTACTTGGATCATCTTGTGGCTTGTAGCTCATCCATTACACTGTGCTTCTGTAAACGTAGTGACCCTCGTCATTTTACATAGCCAGCTCTTGGGCGTGGAACTGCTGACTAAGAACGTGTCTCTTGAATATTGCATTTTTTTCTCCCACAGCGGCAGCACTGAGGTGTTGAAACATTGCCCATGCCTATCGCTCAAACCTATAATGGGAACCGGAGACCAACAGCTGCAAACATAAATATATGTGGATATAGTAGTGTCGGACACAAGCAGGGATCAATACAGACCAGAGAGTAGGGAAGCAGGATGGGGAGGAGAGGGATACGGTTAACAGGTCCAGATAGCAACACTGGTGTTACTAACATACATACTGCTGTGTGCTATGTCCAATCTCCTGTGTGACTGTAAAGGAAGACAGTAATCAAAGCTTACTGAAGCAATCTATTTTCTCTCAATAAAGAAATGTTTCCTCTCCACAGCTATATGTGTGTTCTACCCATCTCTTCCATGATTCTATCTATCTCACACTTCCAATATTGCTTTTGCTTTGCTCTAAAACCAATACACTATGAGGTTGCAACAGCTTGAAATAGATCCAATTGTTTCTTGCTCTCTATATTATCACAATCCCCACAGTTTCAAAACTGCTTTTGGTTATACTTCTGCAATATAATCAAGGGCCTATGATTCACGTACAGCACAAAGCTGCTTGAAATACTGTCACAGACTACTGTAGCAAAGGCTCAAAAATATTTTGTAGTGTGCTGGCAAAATCAGCACCATGGACAGGTCCACATTTAACACAACTAGCCATCAGCACCATGGACAGGTCCCTCGGTCTGGACTGGTCCACACAGGCTTGACTTCTGAGTATGGTCATTGGAAAGAACAAGCACTTAAAAAAGATTTGAGGGAAAAATCCTGCTAGAAACCAGAAGAAAAACATATTCAGAAAAATCTTGATCTCCACCATCTCATTATTGCCATGTTATTATTACGTATAGTACTTGTTCAGGTTTACAAAGTCTATCTGACTTGTTCTCTGGAAGAAAAACTCACTGATAAGACGAGGCTATAGACATGTTTTTGTTATAGCGCAGAGAAGTCAGCCATGTAAATATCAGCTGCATGTTTATATCGGCTCAAGCTTTTGGGTTTGAGCTGATCATTTTGCTTGTGACTCTTGTTACCTTAAAACACCGTTCAAAAATGTTATTTACATAGACTGTAGTTGGAGTAATAACCATTGATCTTTCTATTCAAAATCCACATATATTCAATACATATGAAATTGACATTATTGAAATTCAGGGTTACTTAAAGGGGTACAATAAAGTTTTTACATTTTTCATCATCATCATCATCATCATCATCATCATCATCATCATCATCAACAACAACAGGCTAACCCAGCATGATGCAGAATTCCCAAAACTGGAACTCTTGTATTTCCACAAGACAACACACTGACATAGTTGGCACTCTGTCAAAACACATGGTATTTCAGTTTGGTTAAACAGAAGCAGCCAATCATAGTCTCAAGCAAAAGCACATGACTGCTCTAATGCACCTCAGTGCTGGTGTTTAAGTGCTCTACAAACAGAAGCATGTGTGTGTAATGAAAGAATTGGATCAATTTCTTCAATAGAAGCCTGCCAAGACGTAGGAGAGAGTGATATTGTTTCCCAACAGTACCAGACTACACCGTGGCTCGATCACTTTTTGAATTTAATAAACATTTGTCTGTGCCGCCTGTCACATTAGAAAGACCCAGACTCATCGAAGGTTCACTTTAGCCATTGCAAGGCCATTTCAGCTCAATTTAATTAAATCCAATAAACCTCATTTATCCCTGCGGCCAAGGTTTCATGATGGATAAAAATACTTTAATACAATGTACACTTTAAATAACACCTTTTTTAACACTCACCTCTGCAGAACAACATTTACAATGCATCGTAACTGACTAATTAGTCTCAAAAATAAATTTACATTTCTAACATTGGCATTATTTTGTAAAGACAAAATATGTTCTGCTACTCCCAAGTATTACTGTAGCTTACATTTATTTATTTATTTATTTATAATTTTTTAAACAGGAAAAGATCGGGCCTGACTCAGCTCGGAAGCTGTTTTTCAGCAGGTTCCTGCTCTGCAGAACAACACCAGACACAAAACAAACTCCGAAACAAGACAACAACCATTCAAACATACAAACTGAGAGAAGGAGCATTAGGGGGAGGCTGTGGAGCCACCTCAGTGGTCACATCTGTACCTGTCCATTAGGTGGCAAACAAATGTTCTTTTAAACAATCTTATTGATGTTATAGTCCTGATGTGCTGCGGGATATCATTCCAGGCTTTAGTAAGCACATAAAAAAAGGATCTCTGTCCATAGCAGTTCCTAAAGGCCGGTAAAGGCAAAAGTGCATTTGAAGAATGTGAAGAAAAGAACACTATTAGCAAAAACCAAAAATCATGCTGATGTGCCTGGAAAGGTTGCAAATGTTATGAACTGTTCTAATTCTTTAAATTTGCTTTTCAATGTTGTCCATTTTGGTTGTAATTGCGATTTTCACTATTTTTATAATTTATCTACGAGGAAAGTGTCTATGGTGTTTGTCATCTAGCTCCACAGACATGAGGAGATACAGAAGCTGCAGAGCTGGGAAGCAAAGGAGAAACAGGAAGTTGAAGCATCCTAATGCCCTCTTCATCAGATCAGTCTATACTAAACAGCATGGACCATCCTCTGCATTTGGCTAGATCAGTTTAGTTCATAAATCCCCTTCATGCAGAAATGTGTGCTCAAATAGAAACAGGAATGAGTGCTCAGTTTGAACAAAGAGGACCCAGTGGGTTTTAACAAGCTTTAAATGTTTTCTGTTTGTTTGTTTGTTTGGTTTGTTTGTTTGTTTGTTTGTTTGTTTGTTTTTCCCAGACAAATGCTGTTTATGTGAGTATATAAAATGGTTGACTGATATAGTGATTGATATAATATTTTACATAATGTTGTACAGGTTATACATTAAAAAGGGTGCAGTTACAGTGACTAGTGTTGTGTCTTTGCTGCTTAAACAAGTTTATTTTGTTCATAAAAATGTTTTTTAATTGATCTTTTAGAACATGCTATTTGAAGACTGGAAGTGTTCAACCAAAACCAAGTGTGCTGCTCTTGTCAGGTGCTAGTCCTTGTCCAACTCTATCACAGCTATCTATAGTTGTACGGGGGTATTTTCTTAGCTGTGTCAAAGCGCGCTACATGCCCTAGGTTAAAATCAACACACCTGCCAGACATAGACTCCTCACTTCAGAGAGATCAGAGAAGAGCAACCGGAGGCCCAAATCAATAGTGCATCATTCTTGTTTTACTATGTGGATTTTAAGCCACTACCTTCCACTTCAATCCACTCTCTCTGAAGCATTTAAGTCCAATGGTTTAGCGGATGGCAGTTCTGGGTTAAGAAAGTCATTTTTTTCATAACAGAAATGTTGTAGAAAGAAACTGGTCTAGTAACTGACAGCACTTATATTATGTGTGGGTTTTACAGCTTGTTGTACAATAACTATCCTTTATTCAATTGTTGAATTAAGTTCACAGTGCGTTAAGAAACTTTCATGAAGGTCAAATTTATTCCATGTAAAACACCTGCTCAATTAATAATCTCAATAAAAACGACTTATCGATTTTGTGTCCTTTTTATGGCGTCAACATAAAACGCTTATTTCTGCATGAGATGAAAAGCCTTCACATTGTCATGAATATTTTATTACTGGGTATTGCCTTTATTCTTTTTGTTTGATAGAAACAACAATAAATAAGACATAGCTCGTACAAAACAAATGGCTCAAAGTGATAGAAGTTTTAGCGCTTTTAAAACACATTCATCTGAGGCTCTGATTTAATATATGTTTTACAGCCGAGCACTAAGGTCAGATTTAGAGGAGACATGCCACAAGAATTTAAAATTATGCAAATAAAGTCACTCAGAGTCTGCTGAACAATAATGCCACTGTAACACAACAACATTTGGCACCACGGCTGAACTGCTCCCACAAAAACATTACATCTACAATATAATAATAAAAGTACATTTTGAATGACTCTCCTGTCTTCCTAATTTCACGTGGAGCCTGTTCCATAATTG
>CM072152.1:21060913-21074034 GCA_036850595.1 Rhyacichthys aspro | reverse complement strand
CATTTATATTCCATGTATTTGTAATAATCAATTGCACATATTGATTGTCTAAATACATGTCAAGTTTATTGTTTTTTGTTGCTTTACTTCAGGTTTGTTTGGATATTAGGTCAATTCTGTGTGTTTCTGTCTGTGGAGGTTCTCAGTCATCAGGACATATTCAGTAGAAAGGTGTTTTAAAAAGGCATCTGGACGTAGGTTTGACAGTGAAGACGTGTCATTCCTCATCGTAAGGTCTGAGTTCAACTGATGATGAGCTGAGTTTAATATCCTTCAGAGGGAGGGGTTTAACTTGAGACTGAATGTGATTGGACAAACGCTGATGAACGCAAGACCCTGGTTTCAGTGTGTTTAGTATATAGAGTGCTGACCATTAGCATAGCTCCTCTCTTCGGGTGTTAATGTCCTTCTATTTCTATATACAGTTGTAAATAGAAGAAAGATTGTGTCTCAAACCTCTTCCGTTCAGAGAAGCCTTTTCTAGTTTAACAAAAATGGCTTCCTTTATATCTTTTCTTATGTGTGTTTCTGTTTAGTTGATATTAAATGTTTGCATAATACTGAAATACACACAATAAAACTTTTCCACTTCGCCATTAAAACAAGGGCATGGTTTTGAAATTGCTATGGAATATACATCTATCTCCACAGTGTTCTGAGACTGATTATCCTTCTTCATTATTATTATCTAAACATTTGCATTGTGTGTGTAGCTTTGGACTTGGCCCCATTATATACATTTTGAACCTTTAAACAAACCACATAGATTTGATTCTTCCCATGTTTACTGTTTAATAATTAGTATATTTTTCATCTTAATTGGTTTATGTTGTGCAAAGCTGCATGCAAATAAACCGCTCGTTGTTATTAGACGCCTAATGTGTTCACACTGCAGCACCAATGCGCCAACCTCTTCTTTTATTGATGCGCAAACAGTCAAAACAACAACGGGGCAAATGAAGAAACAATTCCACACAATAAACTGTGATGCAGTCGGTGGCTTTTATTTCTATGCATTTTTTATTGAGCGGATTGGAGAAGGTGAAAATGTCAAGTACGCCTGCCTCTTTGAAGTGGCTCACCTGTGAAGTGGGAGTGAGTGTGTACATGCATATGGGAGGGGGAAAATATGTTTGTCCGTGCATGTGTGTGTGTGTGTGTGGCCTCAAAATATGCAGCCAGAGACATGGGATAAAACTATGACAGAAAAGGGATTTTTGCAGCACCTTCAACAACAGCTGGAGTCTCTGAGGCACCGTCAGAAAGGTTAGAGAGGTTAGGAAACTGATGTAGCAACAAGGATTTTAAAAGCCACTGTGCACAGGCTGTTCACTCCTAAAGAGGAGATGCTGAATACAGACAGAGAAAAGGGCTGGGAGGAAGAGAGAGGTGGGTGGTCAGAGAGGGGCTCTGAGGACAGGACACCAGAAGAAAAACAAGATTTGAGTTGTGTTAATCCTGAAGGCACTTTATCACCGGCCAGTTTCAAATAAGTTCTTGTATTGTGTTTAAAACAAATGGACTTAGATGAGTTTTGGATTTGAAGTCTTTCATTCACTTGTTCTGGTAAATACAGTTTGTATTTTGTAGAGTATTTTTTACCAATTGAAGACATTTTCAACTAATAAAATGTGCAATGTGTGTATTTCAGTTGAGAAAACAACATATTCTCAATCATCCATAGTACTTTTTATATACTTTTATATCCCAAGAAAATGAATGAAATGAATTTGTCTTGCACCAAGAGCTTAAAAAATATTGATACAGTCAACATTGCAGACAGGACAACACAGTGGACATAACAAAATGATTAAAAAGTACGATAAATACAAGTATAAATAAATAAATAAATAAATAGTTTGGTTGTGACATTCGGTCTCAGGGAACCTAATGACCAAATTCCATGTCCCTTCAAAGTAAAAGACTGTTGAGTTATAATTCTAAAGGTAGGGCAGGCATGCTTTGTTGTTCAAGCTTAGGTCAATCAAGTGAAGGAAAGTTTTTATTTTTGTGCGGTGACTGACACTTGTTGATTGGTAACATTTGTCTGAACTAAAAGGATTTGGTCTTCACTGTCATTTATACGTTACAATGATTTCAAACACATGACAAGTTTAATTAAGTCTTTTATCTGTAGTCACTTTTGAAAGACTTAGCGTGTTGATTGTCAGTCGTGACCATCGTGCACTTTTTAATGTGATTGACGTGTTCTATTTGAGACAGTTTTGCTTGACTTAATCAATAACGTCAGTGGCATTATTTAGATTCTTGGTCTTTCGCAGCAAGAGCTTTGACATTTTTCAATCTCAAGACGCCTGAGTTCTCATGAAGGAAAATTAGTGTTGAATTCCTTGTAGCTTAGATGAACAAATACTACTGAAAACCAGAAAATGCAATGAAAAATATGTTCAGTGAGTCCTACTGATTACTTGATCACTTGAGTAATATTTTGTAACATAAAGTGGAACACAATAGTCAAACCTATCTTTTTAATGTTGTATAATAATCTGATACTAACATCTAGAAAAAACAGACCCTAAAAACTCAATAGAGCAGAATCGGAGGAGATATTGGTTTGATTATTTCATGTTTTTAAATAAATTTTTTTTTTCATTAATTGATCTTGTCTTATCTTTGTTCATAGACATCCTCAATGGCTACTCTAGGTGCTGACAGGCTGTAGAAAGGAGAGGTGTGGAATTGCTATACACAATTTCACCACCAGATGCTTTCAAAACTACAAACACCACCTTTAATATTGGAAATTTTTAACCTCCTAAATTATTGTCATGTAAGTACATTTCATAACACTGTCAGTAAATGTTTGTGTTTCAAGTTAAACACAGTTTTAACTTACATTTTTTATTGTTGTGATTTCCTGACATTAATGAGCCTCCACAAATGAATATACACATAAGAAAATTCATTTCCTTTAGACTGATTAATTGTATTGTAATGTTCAGAGCGATAATAAATAGCTTCAGTGCACAAAGTGTATCAAAACATAGTGTCTTTACTTGGATCATCTTGTGGCTTGTAGCTCATCCATTACACTGTGCTTCTGTAAACGTAGTGACCCTCGTCATTTTACATAGCCAGCTCTTGGGCGTGGAACTGCTGACTAAGAACGTGTCTCTTGAATATTGCATTTTTTTCTCCCACAGCGGCAGCACTGAGGTGTTGAAACATTGCCCATGCCTATCGCTCAAACCTATAATGGGAACCGGAGACCAACAGCTGCAAACATAAATATATGTGGATATAGTAGTGTCGGACACAAGCAGGGATCAATACAGACCAGAGAGTAGGGAAGCAGGATGGGGAGGAGAGGGATACGGTTAACAGGTCCAGATAGCAACACTGGTGTTACTAACATACATACTGCTGTGTGCTATGTCCAATCTCCTGTGTGACTGTAAAGGAAGACAGTAATCAAAGCTTACTGAAGCAATCTATTTTCTCTCAATAAAGAAATGTTTCCTCTCCACAGCTATATGTGTGTTCTACCCATCTCTTCCATGATTCTATCTATCTCACACTTCCAATATTGCTTTTGCTTTGCTCTAAAACCAATACACTATGAGGTTGCAACAGCTTGAAATAGATCCAATTGTTTCTTGCTCTCTATATTATCACAATCCCCACAGTTTCAAAACTGCTTTTGGTTATACTTCTGCAATATAATCAAGGGCCTATGATTCACGTACAGCACAAAGCTGCTTGAAATACTGTCACAGACTACTGTAGCAAAGGCTCAAAAATATTTTGTAGTGTGCTGG
Source organism: Rhyacichthys aspro (assembly GCA_036850595.1). Classification (NCBI taxonomy): domain Eukaryota; kingdom Metazoa; phylum Chordata; class Actinopteri; order Gobiiformes; family Rhyacichthyidae; genus Rhyacichthys; species Rhyacichthys aspro. Next base: position 21,070,255 of record CM072152.1, on the reverse strand, counting down.
CAAAATCAGCACCATGGACAGGTCCACATTTAACACAACTAGCCATCAGCACCATGGACAGGTCCCTCGGTCTGGACTGGTCCACACAGGCTTGACTTCTGAGTATGGTCATTGGAAAGAACAAGCACTTAAAAAAGATTTGAGGGAAAAATCCTGCTAGAAACCAGAAGAAAAACATATTCAGAAAAATCTTGATCTCCACCATCTCATTATTGCCATGTTATTATTACGTATAGTACTTGTTCAGGTTTACAAAGTCTATCTGACTTGTTCTCTGGAAGAAAAACTCACTGATAAGACGAGGCTATAGACATGTTTTTGTTATAGCGCAGAGAAGTCAGCCATGTAAATATCAGCTGCATGTTTATATCGGCTCAAGCTTTTGGGTTTGAGCTGATCATTTTGCTTGTGACTCTTGTTACCTTAAAACACCGTTCAAAAATGTTATTTACATAGACTGTAGTTGGAGTAATAACCATTGATCTTTCTATTCAAAATCCACATATATTCAATACATATGAAATTGACATTATTGAAATTCAGGGTTACTTAAAGGGGTACAATAAAGTTTTTACATTTTTCATCATCATCATCATCATCATCATCATCATCATCATCATCATCAACAACAACAGGCTAACCCAGCATGATGCAGAATTCCCAAAACTGGAACTCTTGTATTTCCACAAGACAACACACTGACATAGTTGGCACTCTGTCAAAACACATGGTATTTCAGTTTGGTTAAACAGAAGCAGCCAATCATAGTCTCAAGCAAAAGCACATGACTGCTCTAATGCACCTCAGTGCTGGTGTTTAAGTGCTCTACAAACAGAAGCATGTGTGTGTAATGAAAGAATTGGATCAATTTCTTCAATAGAAGCCTGCCAAGACGTAGGAGAGAGTGATATTGTTTCCCAACAGTACCAGACTACACCGTGGCTCGATCACTTTTTGAATTTAATAAACATTTGTCTGTGCCGCCTGTCACATTAGAAAGACCCAGACTCATCGAAGGTTCACTTTAGCCATTGCAAGGCCATTTCAGCTCAATTTAATTAAATCCAATAAACCTCATTTATCCCTGCGGCCAAGGTTTCATGATGGATAAAAATACTTTAATACAATGTACACTTTAAATAACACCTTTTTTAACACTCACCTCTGCAGAACAACATTTACAATGCATCGTAACTGACTAATTAGTCTCAAAAATAAATTTACATTTCTAACATTGGCATTATTTTGTAAAGACAAAATATGTTCTGCTACTCCCAAGTATTACTGTAGCTTACATTTATTTATTTATTTATTTATAATTTTTTAAACAGGAAAAGATCGGGCCTGACTCAGCTCGGAAGCTGTTTTTCAGCAGGTTCCTGCTCTGCAGAACAACACCAGACACAAAACAAACTCCGAAACAAGACAACAACCATTCAAACATACAAACTGAGAGAAGGAGCATTAGGGGGAGGCTGTGGAGCCACCTCAGTGGTCACATCTGTACCTGTCCATTAGGTGGCAAACAAATGTTCTTTTAAACAATCTTATTGATGTTATAGTCCTGATGTGCTGCGGGATATCATTCCAGGCTTTAGTAAGCACATAAAAAAAGGATCTCTGTCCATAGCAGTTCCTAAAGGCCGGTAAAGGCAAAAGTGCATTTGAAGAATGTGAAGAAAAGAACACTATTAGCAAAAACCAAAAATCATGCTGATGTGCCTGGAAAGGTTGCAAATGTTATGAACTGTTCTAATTCTTTAAATTTGCTTTTCAATGTTGTCCATTTTGGTTGTAATTGCGATTTTCACTATTTTTATAATTTATCTACGAGGAAAGTGTCTATGGTGTTTGTCATCTAGCTCCACAGACATGAGGAGATACAGAAGCTGCAGAGCTGGGAAGCAAAGGAGAAACAGGAAGTGGAGCTGACAGACAGCATCCTAATGCCCTCTTCATCAGATCAGTCTATACTAAACAGCATGGACCATCCTCTGCATTTGGCTAGATCAGTTTAGTTCATAAATCCCCTTCATGCAGAAATGTGTGCTCAAATAGAAACAGGAATGAGTGCTCAGTTTGAACAAAGAGGACCCAGTGGGTTTTAACAAGCTTTAAATGTTTTCTGTTTGTTTGTTTGTTTGTTTGTTTGTTTGTTTTTCCCAGACAAATGCTGTTTATGTGAGTATATAAAATGGTGGACTGATATAGTGATTGATATAATATTTTACATAATGTTGTACAGGTTATACATTAAAAAGGGTGCAGTTACAGTGACTAGTGTTGTGTCTTTGCTGCTTAAACAAGTTTATTTTGTTCATAAAAATGTTTTTTAATTGATCTTTTAGAACATGCTATTTGAAGACTGGAAGTGTTCAACATTAAAAACCAAAATAAATGACTATTACCTTGAGTAGCTGAAGTAATATTGGCACTCTGGTGGGCTTCTCAACTGAAGAAGTACTGTCATCAGTGTTCAGAGGCTGCTTTAACCATTTCTTACACGCTCAGACTCCAAAAGGTAATGGCATGATCATTGCATAATGCACTCTATAGAGACTAGGACTCAGTTTTAGACATAGCGTGTATTATGTTAGCATCATACATGCATATATTGACATTTATTTTTAATATGTACAGAGGAAATAAAACACACCAAAGACATTTGAACAGAAAATAAAATGTAAAGAAAGGAGCTGGAGGAAGAGTCTGTGGAGGGGATTACATGCCCCTGCAACCCGGCCCTAATGAACAGAAGAAGATGGATGGTTGCTCAGAAAAGGTTCTGATGAAACAAGGAAAATATGCTATGTTACATATTTTCTGACAGAGACATTGCACTTATTTTTCGTGCGGAAAAGTTACCTGTATGGATCTGGAAACTGGAAAACAGAAAATATCTCAATAAATTCTGTGGGAGTGGAAAATGAGGCTCAAAAGCAAGTGTGCTGCTCTGCTCTTGTCAGGTGCTAGTCCTTGTCCAACTCTATCACAGCTATCTATAGTTGTACGGGGGTATTTTCTTAGCTGTGTCAAAGCGCGCTACATGCCCTAGGTTAAAATCAACACACCTGCCAGACATAGACTCCTCACTTCAGAGAGATCAGAGAAGAGCAACCGGAGGCCCAAATCAATAGTGCATCATTCTTGTTTTACTATGTGGATTTTAAGCCACTACCTTCCACTTCAATCCACTCTCTCTGAAGCATTTAAGTCCAATGGTTTAGCGGATGGCAGTTCTGGGTTAAGAAAGTCATTTTTTTCATAACAGAAATGTTGTAGAAAGAAACTGGTCTAGTAACTGACAGCACTTATATTATGTGTGGGTTTTACAGCTTGTTGTACAATAACTATCCTTTATTCAATTGTTGAATTAAGTTCACAGTGCGTTAAGAAACTTTCATGAAGGTCAAATTTATTCCATGTAAAACACCTGCTCAATTAATAATCTCAATAAAAACGACTTATCGATTTTGTGTCCTTTTTATGGCGTCAACATAAAACGCTTATTTCTGCATGAGATGAAAAGCCTTCACATTGTCATGAATATTTTATTACTGGGTATTGCCTTTATTCTTTTTGTTTGATAGAAACAACAATAAATAAGACATAGCTCGTACAAAACAAATGGCTCAAAGTGATAGAAGTTTTAGCGCTTTTAAAACACATTCATCTGAGGCTCTGATTTAATATATGTTTTACAGCCGAGCACTAAGGTCAGATTTAGAGGAGACATGCCACAAGAATTTAAAATTATGCAAATAAAGTCACTCAGAGTCTGCTGAACAATAACGCCACTGTAACACAACAACATTTGGCACCACGGCTGAACTGCTCCCACAAAAACATTACATCTACAATATAATAATAAAAGTACATTTTGAATGACTCTCCTGTCTTCCTAATTTCACGTGGAGCCTGTTCCATAATTGTTTGCCCAAACAGTAGTAGAACAATTTTCTAATTAATTTGTCATTTTATCATTTATCATTTTTTTATCAGATTAAGATGCACTCATCAGGTTCAGTCTGTTCAAACTGATATCCTGTTCATGTGTTTTTGTAGATAACCCCTCAGAGCCTTACCTCTTATGACACTTATCTTTTCCACTGACTAATGGCCTACTTTCAGTATCTTTAGACTTGTGTCAGTTTAAAAACCCACACAACAGAAGCGTATTTAGAGCTGAATCAATGCCGTGACACTGTGTTGAGTGTTCAGTCTCTCTGGGTTTCATATTGATGGCAAAAAAACTTCTCCTGCCCAAGACATCCTGCTGTATTTTCCATGAGTCTGACTCCTCACAGCTATAGGGCAACAGAAGATTCTCCAACAATGGCTTCAACGTAAAAAAGAGAGAACAGTGTCCTAATTGAAACTGGAATATTATCATCCCACGCAACCCTGTTTCTGAAAAAAGGCTGTAACTCTGTCTGTGGCATGATGATGAGCTTGTAATTGAAAATGTTCAATTATTGTGAGATTTATGTAAATGGTCTTTGTGGCTTTGTAGCTTATTGTTCCCCACCTTTAGCTTATAACACAAAGGTCTCAAGCCTAAACAGTTTGAATCCTGTTTGAATCCAATTACTCCAAACTGATTGAGTAAAACACCAAAAAGTTATATAGGTTCAACCAATAAACAGAAGGTGACGTGACAATCAATAAAACATAGTAGATCTGCATACATTGAAATATAAAAACTGTGAAATAAATATGAATGAAATGTCTTTGAGAGCAAAAGAAGCCAGGCACTTTCCTCGTGGTAAAGGCGTCTATCTCACCATTCGACAAACATGTCCTGTCTCTCCGTTCGTCTTCTGCGTCGTGTGGTTGGAAAGCACTAGAGATATGAGACTGTGCGACGCTGTGACTGGTGTTGCCCACAGCTAGATCACAGTCGCCCAGCAGGGGTTGTAAAGAAGCCCACTTGATAATCTGCGCTGATTTGATCCTATCCTCCAGCACTCGCTAGCATCCCCATCAAAGAAAGCCCGCCAGTCGAAACTATCTGCACAATTCACTTCTATTCATTCATCTAAACAATCCTCCAGTCATGTTGCTGTGTACAAAGCCACTTTATAAACTCGTTAAAGGAAGAGACACATGTTAAAACTTTTGAAGTGTGCATGTTACAAACACACATGAGCCTCTTATCTGTTTACAGACATTGCAGAGCAGCAACTAGACTCAATACTAAGACCAACTAAAAATAGACTTTCTTATTTACCACATTTATCTTGTTCCTCACCCCTCGGAGACATTATATTGGGGTAAAATCTAGTTATTTTCCCAAAGAGAGTTTCTTTAGTCATATAATATTACCAAGGCATTGCATTACTTTGCAGGGGGGAGGACTTGTTTGCAACACTGAGGCAATTTATTGCGAACTAGTCTATATCACTGAGCTCTGAAGAGAGAAATATCAGTGTTTGAGCTTGTAATATCGTTCTAATAGCACAGCCCAAAAATAGAGAAAAAGCTCAACATTCAGCAGACTAATATTTAGCTTAAACACACTGTATTTGTTCATCAGCAGCATAGGCTCTGGTGTTGGATTTTGATGCTGATAAATTTGCTGGACTTGATTTAAAATTCTCGGTCTTCTATGTTTGAGATGAGAATAGGAAATATAAGTTTGATTCATGATCAAAACATAGATTAAAAAGTGATTTTATAAAACTGGTCTCAACACTTATACACACAGCTGGTACAGCCATGCTTCAGGTGATTTTTGACACAATTTTGCTGTGGTGTTTGTTGAAAGTATGTATTTTTGTTCTGAAAAGGAGTAAGAGGTAAATACAAATGTTTTGTGCAGAAGTGGATCAAGCCATGTCTACAGTGAGCACTTTAACCAGGCATTTTTTATGTAACACCGAGTTTATCAGACGGATTCTGTATAAAGAAAAATGTACCTCTGCTTAAAGAAAGCATTAACCTTGTTGCTAAGCAACATAGTTTAGCATCCATTCACAGCAACTGTGTTACATCAAAAAGTTAATTGCATCTCATTGTCAAATTTCAATGTTCAGGGCAATGACGATGAGATATTTTTTTACTTGAATAAAGCACATTTAAGAAGAAGATGTCGCTGAACAAAAGGAAGGCAGGTAAAATGTATGATTGAATGTATGGGTATATTTAAAATGTAAATTGCTGTAATCAATATGATTGGTCCCAAAAGAGGTCACTTGACATTTTGTTTGATTATAGTTTTAAGCCTGATGTGTAACTGAATGTGGCATGTGAATGAATACTAAAGTGGATGTCAATGGGAACTGGCCCCATACCTGCGAGTTGTCCATGTGCTGACTGCTGTGTTGAAAAGCCTGCTGCAGCGTGTCCTCTGTGTTACGGCGGCGCAGTTGTCTGATTTGACACAAGGTCACGGCGAGCTCTGATTGACAGGCTCCACTACTGCCTTTGTCACACAGCGCTCTGCCTTGGCAGCTTCACCTCCTCTAAGCACACGAGACAGCGATCAGTCATTCTCGAGTTGGCTGCCATGCTTCAGCCTGACACATGCGGGCAGCCTGATAGATCGACCAGAGACAAGATGAGGAGATGTTTAAACATGCATCGTAATCGATAACCAGCTGCCCTTTTATTCACTTTAAGTCATAAGACTTAAGACACTCATTTCAATTATATTTTCTACTTATTTAAAATGTACTTTGGCTTAAAAAATCCCTTTGAAAGAAAAGAACTGACATGAGTCTTGATTAAAGGTCAGTTCACTTTATTATTGTAACAGCTATTTTTCTCACATAAGCAAGGAGTAACCAGCAAGGCCTACAAGTCTGCTGTTCACCTTCATGTCACTTAAACTAACGTACAAGGCATTGCATTCTATAATAAAGTAAAGGTCTAGACCCATCTGACAAAGACAAGTTTTTTCCCATTTAAAGTCTAAAAGTAACAATATCTTTCTGACATTTCTCACGTTTGAAGCTGCAGGACTGACTGTGTAGGTGGTGAGTGTATAATGTGCCTTGTTTACTAAACTACTCAGTATTTTTAATCAAAAAACCTATTCTCTATGCAATTCATCAGCTTTAAATCACTGGCATTGAATAAAACATTTACATACCTTTGAGTCTATGTGCGGCCCTGAAGGCACTGGCCACCTTCTATCTCTAATAGGGAAATGTGGCAGAAAAAGCCATTATACAAACCCAACCATTACTGCCTTTTCCAAGGGTTTAGACATTTGCATGAAATCACACGTGTGAAAAAGAAAATGATGGCAAGGCACTTTTCACATTTCACATCCAGCAAGTCATGCTTCAGTATTATATGGCAATTACAGACATGGTTCACCTCTATTGGCTTAGCCATAAACTCTAATTTTCACATAGAGGTGATTAATTTGATTTTCTGAAGCTTTAAAGGGAGCTTGGTTCCATAACACTTTTAATTTTTTATGCCGCATAAAAAAGGGAAGCAACTTTCAAACAGCAAACCCACTGAGCTTTACATGTAGCACTACTCCAAAAAGCTACATGTAAATGATGGTAATGATGTAAACTAAACAGATATTTTTCATTTTTTATCTACTGTGTTTACTTTGGAATATCAAAAAGCTAAATTATGTATGAAAAAAATACAAATTGTAGCACAATAAAAAGGAAACAGTGCATGTTGTTGATATGCCAAACAACTAAAAGCTAAGTGTGCCATTAAAGTTGTTTGTGGCACCATTACAGTGAGTCTGTAAAAGTGGCATGTTATGACATTAATGTTGATGGTGGGGATTCAGAAAGTGCTGACTGTGGAGAGTCTGTGTGGATCAATACTGCATGTATGTAAATGCAGTCATTAAATCTTTCTCCACTTACACGTGTGCTTCTACAAAACAGAAAAGCAGGCTATAGTTGGACACAGCAGAGACTCGGGTGAAGAAGAACGGAAACATGCTTTGGATTTCAGACGGCAGTGAATTTGCCGTAATTTGATCTAGACATGAGTGGTATTTAGCACAAGACTGCAGACTTAAGCATATGACATGTGACATATGCAACAATATGCAAATAAGCTGTTGTCTCAGCCGCTGACTATTCACAGTATCAGCAGCAGCGTGGTGTGGCATTTCAATAACCAGTCCTCATCTGTATGATGGAAATAGGGACCGAGCGCATGAGCACATTTAATCAGAAAGCCCTGTAGTGTGCCTTAAGCCTAAACATTAGTTACCAGTGCAGTCTGCATGATAATATTCCCAATTCTGCTAATGTTTTTGACCTCAGGTACAGTCCTTTTAGCCTGTGTTTTAGACTCGTACAGAGAGCCTTTGAAGTTAGAGAAATCAAGGACTGTCAGAGAAGTGTTGACAGAGCGAGACAATCTGACCTCGGCTAGTCCACAGATAAGATAGAAACTATAAAATAGATAATTGAACTCCCTTTGAACACAAGAGTCAGAGTTAGGAAGTAAAGTTTCTTGTTCTTGATGACTTTGAGTCAAGGTAAACACTGTGTGAGGCATATTAAAATCTCAGAAATATTCCCAGGCTCTACTGTCATGTTACCAATCTTGAGAAGTATTGTAGTATGCATTCAACATGACACAAGGCTAGAGACAGCTTAGTGTGGTGAGACCAAGACAACCCCAAGACTTAAAGAGACATGGACCCAGACCAGTGCATGGTATTTAAGAAACCATTACAGTGATGTTGACTTGTTAGTGCCTTGTTAAAATAGACAGAGTTGGGTCGAAAAGTGTCTCCTATGATCGAGAGCCAGATAAAAATGAATGAAGGCCCACTCTGTTTCCTATTCTGTGGTCATGCAACAATAGATCCCATGCTCCAGATGCATAGATTAAGGTGAACTGATCATATCAAATCAATAGCAATATTGTGGTCTCTGTCTTTAAATTTATGGTGATTAGGCAAAAAAAAAAAACCCTGCTAAATACAAAGAGTCTTTCCCAAACAAAGAAAAAAATCAATAAATTCTCAAGAGTTCCTTGTTTAAATACTCTTTTGAGGTAAGCCTTTATTCCAAACAAATAGCTTCATAGACAATGGCTATTGTTAAAAGATATTTTGTTCTAAGCACATATTTACTCAGTGAAAAACAGTTCACAGTCTTTAAGGCTGCAGCTTCTGCCTCAGTGAACACTTAGTATGTCATACTTACAAATGACATGCTATAGACAACTGGAAAAAGCATGGCTATTACATCTAGGGAATCATCTTTTTTCAGGCTTGTAAATACACTAAACATGTACCATTTTGCATTTAAATAACACTGTTTGGTAAAGAACACATTTCCAAGAGAGTTGATGTTAGTAAATGCCGCTAAACAAACCCTCCCTCGTGATAAACAACAGCCAACC